>CM050405.1:7682697-7892697 GCA_027580255.1 Therioaphis trifolii | reverse complement strand
TTTATTTCGAAACATAATATTGATTACACTGTTACAAATAAAATAGTTTAGACATTGTCTAACATAAATTATGGTTATACGAGTTACATAATGGTCTCACGCAAGAAAAAATATAATGTTTCATGAAAAACGAAATGAGGTTCCGTGATACCAACATATCTTTCCTCTTATAGATATTAAATTATTCAATTTACGTGAACGGCCAATTAGCCTTTTGACTTTAAGAGGGCGTAAAGGTATATTAAAAAGAGCTTTTAAAAATGAGCTTCCTATTCATTATACCAATCGCTGCAATAAGTAAAATGGTAAAAAGTTAATCTATGCCTGTATGAAGATATATTTGAATCTTTGTTATAAGTGAATTACCGTACTCATTTACACATACATATTATTTGCTTTTAAGATTTATCTGGTTGTAATGAAATATCAAATAATATTCGAATACAATTACACATTTATAACAAACTAGTTGCTGGGTTGAAGTATAAAAACATTTATGAATAATAATAATAATAATAATAATAATAATAATAGCCATACATTTCTGATAAACTATCTAATTTTGTTTTAAGCCTTTAAAATGTAAATTCTCTCTTTTTAAAAAGTCTCTGGACCTACTGTTTTGAGTTGTGTGTTGATTGATATAATATAAATATTTTAACACTTTTTCCACTTAATAATAATCCTTTCTTAGTACTCGTCTACATTGTACAAGAAAGCCCTGTGCAAAATTTTAAGTCTTTACCCAGTGGTTTAGTCTGTGCGTTAATACATCAGTTTATCCTTTCATAATATTATAGATAAACGTTTGTGGTTACGATTATTGTACTATTAACACAATTAAGTCTCAGAACAGGAGCACACATTTGCACACACTTGCACACACACACACACACACACACACACACACACACACACACACACACACACACACACACACACACACACACACACTCACACACATGTAAGAAATTTCGTATTACCAACATAATTAATTTCATTTCTTGTTGACGTTTTCATTCGCATTCGAATTTTATTACACTCAAGTCAAAACGACTAGGAAATAACGCTTTTAGTGTGATGTTAATGCCTCGATTACCAAACGATATAATTATTATGGCCGAACAGCTAATTTCGAACTAACGGTACCCTATGAAATTTATACGAACAGTGTCGTGATAATTTTAAAATAACAATAATGAAAATGGCACGTCGTTTGTTCGTTGTTTTCATGAACCGCGGACAATAAAACGTGCACATCTCGTAACGTAATGACTTTAAATCAGTTAATACAAACACCGACGGGGAAAAAAAACAACCGAGGAGCTCTGAATATTTTACATTTGAGTCGGAGTTCGATTGTTGACGATTTTAAATCCAATAAATCATTGTTTTATGAGAATAAACGTAAGCAGATTTTACGTGTACGCGCGGCGAGTTTTTTGTTTGTTTTGTACTCTCGCCGCGAGAGAATTTGACGGCGGAGACCAGCGAGACATTTTACGCGTGTACGAAATGGAAGAGGAGAAAAAGAATCGGAACGCATTATCTTCGCTGCGCGGAAAAAGTTATAGTTTAACAAATACGACTTTCGTGTCGGTGCAGACGTTCCCGGCCGTATGCATATACGTACATGTATTGTATATTTCACGCGACGCGGGTCGAATACGGGCTAAGTCAGTGTTTTGTATGGTAATGTTCGAAACACGATTCTGTCAAACGGCACGCGGGAAAGTAACGACAATAGCGTTGACTGACCAAAAGTTTTTCTCCGTATTTTTTTTATTTTATTTTATTTCATATAATATATTTATATATTTGTTCATCGAAAACCGGTCTTCCCAGCGGAATTGCAGTGTCAAAAAAGGAGAGAAATAAGAAAAAAAACCAGCTAAAAAGAACCCGGAGAGATAGAAACGAGAGATGGAGAGAAAGAGAGAGAAAGAGAGAATGAAAAACATTTCCCCGTGACACGGCGATGGAGCGAAGGATTTGGTTTCTCCTTCATTTGTTTTTCTTGTCCTCCGGAGAATTTGCATTCCGTCACCTGACTGGGTCCCTCAGGAAAGGCATAAGGTCAATTTGTGGATTTCCGACGGTTTTGTATGCGTGTGTGTGGTCATTTCCCCATCGTTGTTTTATGAATACATGAATATATTTAACGGACATTTGTCCCAAGGACGTTTTCCCGTTGACAAATTTCCCGGCGAGGGAACGAATCCGCCGACCCGGCCGGTCTTGTTTTCTTTGCATTTTATCCCCGGAAAATACGCACTACGGCGTCCGTATTTGATTATGGTTATTTCAAAACGAAATTTATTTCTTACCCCCCAAAGGCCTAAGGGCTGTGCACGCGCGTGCGGCTGCCGTGGACGGTAGGGTTACGACCGACGGAAATCATTTCTATCATAATCATCGAAAGTCCTGTTTCTTTTTTCTTTTTATTTGTCCTTCTTCGTGATGTTTATTAATTTGGTTTTTTTTTTTTTTTTTAAATATGATTTCCATCGATTTTGTACTGCTGCGTGAATATACTATTGTTGTGAACACATCATGAACGGTACATTTCACAGGCTCGGAGCCCATTATGGTGTTAGCATATAAAAAAAATGTATAATAATACGTGTAATACATAATATTAATGTGATGTGTTCTTGTTTTGCGCATAAACATGATATACTCGCGTTCGGAGCGATATTAAAATGAACTAATCTCTATTCATGTTAGTTTTTTCTTATCAGGCGAACATATCAGCGCTGTGGAATAATGATGAGGAGACAAGTAGTGTCATAAAAAAAAAAAATAATAATAATAATAATAATGAAATAAAATAAAATAAATATTTTAAAATTACTGTCAGCTCGACAGACTTTATGGGGTTAACCTCCCCATCAACTTTATATATTTTTTTAGTGTCGGTTTTATGGTTGTAAAGCCATTGGAAATGCCAAACAATTTCGGTCGATTTATGTACTGTAGCACAATAAAATGACTAGTGTATAACACTATTAAAAACGTCTTATGAAATATGTATCGTTTATTTCACGATGGGGCTTTATTTATGTACTGCAAAGAGACCCATCCTGCAGTTTAGTGCGTATACAATATACGTGTCGATTTAAAACTCGATTCGGGTGATTTTATAGCGAACGGTGTATATCACGCATATAGGTACAAATACATAATAATGATAATAACAATAATAATAATAATAATAATACGTAATAATAATAATAATAATAATTATTATTATTATAATATTATAATAATAATAATATTAGACATACCGTGCGATAACATGGACGCATAATAAAATACGATATCGTGACATCGTTATCCAGAATCGATTGAACAAAGCATAGTGTACACGAATTCATCTGTACGTCTTCTGCACCACGAACACTAAACGTCAGCTATAATTACAAGATGGAATATATTCTGTCGTACTCCTTGTATGCCACGCTAATCGTGTGATAATTACTAACGAGGTATACTTAGACCACTGTGGTATTGCCTCGGTCATCGGAATCAGATATAAATGGTCGAAGACTCGCTATCTTAATTATACGTGTTTTATAAATAGAGATAAGTTATATATTTTTTGGTTCGTCGGTTTCATACTAGACTTCATATTATTCAACTATTAGATATCGAAATAATTCCCTTTGGAAGTGACCAACATTTTAAAAAAAGTGATTTTTCTCCTTGCAATATGTAATTTCGAGTGTTATTCAAGGTTTCCCGCGAGAATTTACTCTTTTTGATTTAGAGCGTATGTACAATTTGAAACACTATACAGACTACGTTTTTACGAAAAAAAAAAAAAAAATTCCTTGATTTTTGACTTTGTTTAATTTTCTTTGAATTTGATCACTGTTCATAACATAGTATTATAAAAGAGAATATAAATTCAGAAATTTCGATTTTTAAATTGTTGTTATTGGTCCAATAGTTTAAGTCATAAACTTTAAGAAATATAACTATTTAAAGTGCATAGAAGTGAAGTCGTGGTTGTACTTTTGAAAGAGGAGTACCTTTACTTTTCTTCTCCGTAACTTTAAACTATAAATGTATACATATCTTAAAATATCAGTCTCATAACAATAATTCAAAGATCAATATTTTCAAAAAATAGAAAGTACTCTTGATCATGATATAATGTTATTAATAAAAGTTTAGAAACTAAATAACTTGGAAAAAATAGTTTTTTTTTTCTTCATAAATATATTATAGTCTTTTTAGTGTTTTATATTGCACATGGAAATAAGTTCAAATTTACTTATAATCGTATGACTGTTCAAATACATGCCTTATACTGGGGTAAATTGTAACGGGCAAATCCGCGTGGGACACTCTGTATTTTAGGAATATTATTTCCATATTAATTGTTGATACTTAATAAAAAAGTACTTAGACGATCGATTGCACGCCTCCTTTGCCCATATTTTTAATACATTGTATACAAATAAATAAACAAAATATATGTATATATTTATATTACATATAGAAATTTTACATTTATCCTAGTCTATTTTTCATTTATTTGGTACTGTTACAAGTCAATTTGAGACAACACGATCTGTTTTGCATCGAGTGTGCTGTTGATATGTTTGGCTGTACTTGCGCCGCCAAGAAAGCGCGTTAAAATATAATTGCAAAAACAAGCGTATACATCTTCACGTGGGACCAGCTTTTTAAATGCAATCATAGACGAGGGGTCTTTAAAATAGTTCATTATCACTTTGACTCACGCTCATAGAATAACGTGTGTATAAAATGTGATACAGGACTCGATCTACGCCACGTTCACGGAACGATCTGTGAGTCGCGATTTATACTTTTCGATCGTGGCATGTTTCCCGGGGAAAACATCCGGATGCGGCGAGAGGTATACTGACGTTTACACGATGTCATGAACAATAATACGAGCTATCGCGCGCACAGCATCCGAAATCCGTGGTGTCTGTCGTGAAAAAAAAAACGAAGTTCCGTAGTCGGTCGTCGACGACGTCAATTAACTGTGATTCGGCAACGTTTCCGTACGGTGATGATGTCGTACGTGTTTAGTCACCGTCACCCGAGACGCAGTGGCCGCGAAACGACCGGAGGAACGAAACGCAAAGAGTCGAGCGGGAAAAAAAATAAAATAAACGAGACTCGTAGTGTTCGCGAACGTATCGCGCCGCGCCGCCACGGGTATAAACGCATCAATTAAACGGTCGCAGCCGCCGCCGCCGCCCGGTAGAATGTAATGGATTCCGTGCGCGCAAGGATCAGCGGAGCGTTAAAGTTGATTCATCGGGAATGCAATTCGAGCGAAATGTCATTTGCATTTTAATTGGATGTATCAAATAACATTATTACCGGGGTTTCGCGAGGGGTGGGCAAACCTGCAGCATCCCGAGCTCTCCTTACGTGCGTACAATATAAGCTGTCTCTCTCTCTCTCTCACTTCCCATTCTCTCTCTTTTTCTCTCTATTTCTATATACGTATATAAATATATATACATGTGTGTGTATGTGTATCTCTCTCTCTCTCTCTCTTTATCTCTCTCTTTCTCTGTATCTCTCCCGTTTCGCCACTTTCTCTTCTCACGTTGCCATTCCCTCCCCTTTTCCCCGCGTCACACGAGTCGAGCTCTTTCTCCGCACAACCCAACGAGAGCTGAATCGCGACGCCGACGTCGTCGTCGTCGTCGTCACCATCACCATCCCACCCACCGTCGCCGCCGCCGCCTACGACGCTGTGCGAAATCGAATTTAATTCGTTTAACAACCACTATACAATATACTCCCTCGGCCAAAATCGTATTTTACCTCCATGTGTGTATATATATATATATATATATATATATATATATATATGTATTTACCGGTAGATACGTAATATCACCGACTTTTGCCGACCCAGCGCAAAATGCACCGCGTCCTTCGTTCGCGTATACAGCGTGACACGCAGGGGAGTAGAGGTGCGTGCCTCTTTATATATGTATATATACCTTCACGGTTGACAATATATATATATATATATATATATATATATATATATATATATATATATATATATATATATACCAACCACACGTGTGTTTTTACTCGTTGCCGTCGTCGTGATTTCGTTCACCCCCGTTATTTTTAATCTCGTCGTCCTGGCGAAACGTAGTTAATGGGGTTTACTCCTCCTCGTTTTCTATTTAAAAGTGACCATGGTGACTTAACGACTATCGGTGGCTGCTGGCGCGTCGTTCGCGGTCGCACTTATGAGCTGTGAGAGCAGAAGCGTCGATTCGACTTGTGCCGCTGCGATTTTTACCAAACATTCGAGGAAAAAAATAGAGAGACTTATGTAAAATTAACGACGTCTAAGAAATTCCAGTTTTTATCGCATCAGAACAAAAGGGATTTTTGAAAATTTACTTTTTCTCGCAGGGATTCGCTCTTAAACTGTTTGATTATTCACCGAGATAAGAGACATTAAAAGTTTCATCACTAGAAAAATGAATGTCCGATTAAAACTTAGAAACGCTCCACTAAAAAAGTATTCTAGCCGCTGTAAAACTTTTAAACGTAAGTACGTGGTTTTATCTACGTAAAGTTTGAACGAAGTCACACGTTTAAGGAAAGCTTACTAAAACAGCGATTGTGATTGAAACCAATGACGTATAAATGTTTTCTCTGAAAAAAATCAAAGTATATTTGTCGCAATCACTTGCAACTAAATCGGTTTGAACAAAACTCATTGTTAAATATTAAGTCAATATGAAGACAGATATTTCGGTACATTTCTGTACCGGTTATTGAAGTGTTTGGTAATTGAAGTTTTTAATCAATATTTTTCGATACATTCTTTGTTGTATCACAATGAACTTTGGACTTAAAAAAAAAAAGGATTGTTAAAAGTAATCCGAGTAGTTGTGATACTTTGAAAAGTAAACTACTGCTGGTGGAAAATAATATTGAAAAATATCCCTATAAATTATATTATTCGAATCGACACAGCTATAGGGATAGTTAATTATTTTTATGATCTGCAGTAAAGTAATAAATTTTCGTTAATCAAGGGGAGGTCATTTTTTAACTGAACACACATGTTATATTATATAGTAGATATGTACCTATCTGCATAGGAGTAATGGTAACATGAAACTCGATAACTCAAAGTGAATTAAATCACCCGTGAAATTTCCAATACACACTCAAAATTCATTTATTACTCGGAAATTGATATCAATAATAATTCATCGAGAACAATATTAATAACTCGATATTTTATAACTCTTGCTTTGCGCGCGACATCGATAATTTAAAGTGTTATTTCATACTCCTTGAAATCCGAGTCGAAAATTAATTATTTACGTGTTAATACGCTACATATTATTTTTCGTCGTGTATAAATGACGAGGATTATTTTTGAAAGTAATCCGCGTGACATTTTCAATCGGATAAACCAGTGCGTGGGTGTGTAACTAGATTTTTCTCAAAGTAGAGGAGTAAAATTTCGGAAAAATAATTATCTGTAAATTATTTACCACTTAGAACCTATAGGTAGACGAAAAGACGCATACAATTTTCGTCATTTTGTGCCGAATAAAATCGAGCTTAAGATATGTTTTTTACAGTGATATTTAATATTTTTAAATTTATGTTTTTTGTAGTTAGATAATTTGAATTTGAATTTTCAAATACAAAACACTGTTAAAGCGATTTTTATTAGAATTTATGAAATCATAAACTTATAAATCGAAAAAAAAATGGTCGCATAAAAATTTTTAAAAACCACGTCACAGAGAATTTTAAAAACAATCTTAAATTTGTAAGACAATTTTTTAGTGGGGATATAGCGAATATTATTTTAACATTTTTATTTATTTCAGGAAAAAATTACATGCAGTCGATTTATCTTTAAAACCAGCGAGTAAGCAATAGATATTAGAGTAGGTAATATAATGTTTAGTACAAATTATATTTTTATTAAATATTATGGGCTCCAGCTTTAAATTAATTATTATTATTTTTCGTTTTATTTTATGGAGAAAATACTTTCGATAATATTGTTTGTATCTAACGATATCTCCGAAAATCGAATTCACTGATTTCGACGTAGTTTTAATAAAAACTAAACGATTCGTATGTGGGGGTTGAAATGGATTATACCATGAGAACACGAAAGGCGGACCGGTCTGCGTTCGATACAACGTATCTGTTCAATAATTTACGAACAACAATTTATTATACGTATCGGCTCGCGTAAAATTTAGAATAAGAAAACACGTCCCGTGCCAAAACGATTAATTATTAACAGCGTGTTATTGTTTCCGGGTTAGTTGTGCGCGATACGGAAACGATGATCATCCGTCATCTCGCTCGTTTTGAAATTCATGAAAAAAGAAGAAGAAGAAGAAGAAGAGAAAAAGAAAGAAAGAAAAGAAACCATCGCACAAATTCTGGCATAAACACATATAATTTATGGTCATATCCGACTCGTTCATTTTACGTACGGTTGAACCTTTCCAATTTTTCCCCGACATCGTCAACCCTACAGTAGTACTTTTCCACCTTAATGCACATCACGGAAACACTGTGCGCTATCCAAGATTTATGATCTCGAACAGTTCTTGTCTAAGCCGTTTATCTTTAAGTTAACCACAATTGTGAGGGCGTCTAGTCTCCTCCCGCGCGTAATATAACAAAGTAAAAACATTTCAGGCGGGTCACTTACCATATGCACTTTTGTTGATCCACGGCAGCGGTTGCACACATACATACACGTGTACATAATATATTGTACACATACACAAATATATAAATAAACACACATACACACACACACACACACACACACATATAAATGCGTGCATGAATGTGTGTGTGCATGTACAAAAATATGTTATAATGTATTCATATAACTTTCGTGTTTATTCTTTCCAAAAGCAATAAAACTATTTTTCAAATAGAATTTACATTTATACATTATACGCATACATACACTGTCTTCACTGAAACTGTTTATACGTGATACTGTCGTGGCGGTGTTTGAAAAAAATTCAAAGTGTTATACATTTTTAGAGAAAATCGTGAACGTCCAAATACTAAAACATCATTTTTAGTGGTTCAACTAAATGTTCGTCAATATGAAAATTAAATTCAAAGTTGTTATTAATATTGTTTTCATTAATACTACTAACACTATTGGTAATAGGTATATTATTTATATTATCATCACTATTGTTACTATCGCTGTTAATATTGCAGTTATCTGGCGAGCCATTGTTATTTTGACTTAATCTGAGTAAACTTTGACGTTTTATTATATTCGATGAACGGCCTAAATTAATTTTCCTTTTCATTGTGATAAATTTTAATAATCAAAAGAAACGAATAAAAATTTAAAAATTATAGAAATTAAATTAAAATTAAATACTACTACTTATAACTAAATACTTACTTAAAACTAAATACTATTAGTACTGTTTACTATTTAAACGCATGCATCTTGAATATTCGACAATACATCGATACACAACCATTGGGCAGTGTTCGACTTTTACGAAGTTTCACTAAAAATGTCGGTCGGTCTGTCCTTCGTAGCCACGGAATGCCCGAATGCATTCACCGCGCACAACGCCCGATGTTTTTGGGGAAAACCTGATCATCATAAGCATCACCATAGGCCGTCGGACACGCTGGGGGTCAGGGAGAATCGAAATTGTAGAAACCCAGAACGTCGCGTTGTCATTCTGCGCCGCCGTTATTGGTTCTGCCATGAACGTCGCGAACTTTCGAGACGTTTCAGCGGCCCCCTCCCTCGACATCCACGAACTTAAATGTCGGCCGATCGCCGCATCCGGTACCACGGTCCACGAAGAGTCGGCTTTTGCGGTTTTGTTCCAGCCACCGTCCGTCGTTGGCGTGTTTGGCGTGTGCCGTTTACCGAGCGTTCCTTTTTTTATTATAACGATAAAATTGGTCGTAGGTGTTGATGGTGTTGTGTGCTTGTTCTCGCCGCCACCGTTGGATTTCGTGCTGTCGTCATCATCTGTCCGCTGTCGCCGTCCAGGTTTTATTATTATTGTATATATTTATAATTGCCCATACGGCTTTATGTACCTTTTTTTATTATTAATATTAGCATTTTATCCCCCCCTCCTTTTGAGCGCCCGTCTCAATTTTGTACATTATTATTTATTTGTCTGAATAGTAGTTCTGACCGATTGGCAGACAAACCAAATTTGTTATATATTGTTCATAATATTGGTCACCCGTATTTATACATCTTTTCTCTGGGTAGTTTGGGCACCGTGTTGCCGTCATTCTGGGCCAACCGCCAGTTAGGAGCCCGTTGACAACAACAATAATAATTATAATAAAACCATTAAATCTGTAGAAAATAAATTATGAATAAAATTATTAACTATATTATTGTCTATATTTAAATGATAAAATTGAGATGGCGGGAGACGGGCGCTCTGCACATATTAACATACCCAAATGCTAAATCGGAACACTGTACTAAGTACAAAACGTCATTGTTTTTAGACTAATACCTTAGTGGACTAGTTTAATCTATAAACATTATAGTCGTTACAATTCCATCCATAAGAAAAGATATTTTCATATTACTATCAATTTGTATACAAACATTGATTAAATAATAAATATTATTTAATCTATTTTAGTGCAGCCGAATAATCGAAGCCGTCATATCATGACGAATACGAATGACGATTATGAATAATACTTTTTCACCTCTTATGGTGGGTTTACACGTTCAGTTTAACTGCGCAAACAATTTTTCGATATTTTTGTGCAGTCCGTTTGCGCAAATGAACTGAGTAAATTATTTCGGTTTAGACATTCAGTTTTTAATTCAAATTTTTGTTCAGTCATAATTTGAAACTCTATCAAACATAATAATATTTAATAATAATATACTGAATGTGAATACAAGTATGTATATTGTACACGACACGAACATGTCCTCACAAGGAGAATATCGTATCATACTTTGTTTTTCGGAAACATAAGGTATTTTTATCTTCTAAAATCTAAATAAAATATAGATTGAAATAAAATTGTATTTTATCCATACATTATACATTTAATAATAAATTAATAATAATTCAATTAAAAAATTATTTAAAAATTTTAACTAAATTAAAATCGAAATCGAGTTGTCTATGGCTTTTTCATTATTATTATTATAAATCAAATATTTATTACAATATTAGTATAAGTATATAATATTAATATAAGTATAAAGTAATAAATTATAGTTTAAATGTGTTATTATTTTATTTATTATTAATATATTTCAAAAAAACTGGCTAATAACCCACAGTTGTACGTTTACACGCACGGAAAAAATGCGCAAACACCATAATTGTACAATTTTTTTCAGGCACCGCCTGAACTCGCACAGTCCAAAATTTTGAACTGTGCAGTCATACGATTTTCATTTACACGTACAGTTAGTTGGCGCAAATTTGAGTTCGTACAGTCCGTTTGCGCAGTTAAACTGAACGTGTAAACCCACCCTTATGAACATAATTGAATTGTTATATAATACATTTTAGTCGGCAAAAATAAAAGTTCAGTCGGCTTATCATTAAATGGTCGCCCTAGTCTAGAAAACACTGAAATGACGCCACTGCTGATAACTCCTTTGTTTTAAAGTTAGAGAATCGATCAAATGCCATAAACCTTCTCCGCAATGAGCTCTTAAATTAAAAAAAAAAAATCATAACGATCGGTTCAGTAGTTTCCGAGAACATATGCCTCAAAGGATTTCATTTTCACATTTATATTTATAGATTATTATTTCATATAAATATATAATTATTAATTTATAATTTTTAACCATTCACCATTAACAGTATTTAGGTAGGGTTTTTAATTCGTATACCTTGGTTGATAAATGATACCAAACTGATAAGTTATTCATAATCAATGTTTTCTGTGTTTTATCAATATATTATTTTTAATCATCTATAAACACGTTTAAGAGAAAAAAAAATATTTTTCATAATTTCATTGAAATATTTCAAGTGAAATATTTCAAATTTACAACCCTACCTATAATACATCAGAAGTGCAGGATTTTATTTCTCAAATACACTATTTCGAAGGTTATAATGTATACGGGCCCGGCTCTCGACCGACCACGCGCCGCGAGATGCGTCCGGACGTCCGCACACGGATCCGTCGCGTCGCAGCATTCGCAGCCGTTCATCGCCGGGCGCGACGGTTCGATCGGTAACCACGCGTTTGCGTTCGGCATCGCACGACCGGCCGCCCGCGATTGTCCGCGGCAGAATCGTCGGTCTCCAGAGAGCCCGCGCGGCCTTTTTTTTTCCGAATGATTGGCAATTCGCCGGATTCCGCGGCGCTCCCCAAAGTCCGAAAACGGTCCGAAATCTCACCGCCCTCCCTCCCAACCACCGGCCCGGCGTGCGTTTCGACGCGGACAAAGCGTTCGATTGACGCCGTTATTAGCCGTCCATTGTTGCGGTCTGTCGTCGTCGTCGGCGGACGTTCCAAATCACGGCGGTGACGGCCCGAGGAGAAAGGGCGGTTCTGCTGCTAGTCCCGGCGCGCGATGTCGAATCACTCGCGGTCTACGTCCGGTTTGAATGTTCGCCCGACGTCGAAGCGTACTGCTCTCTAAACCAGTGGTTCTTAACCTTTTTAGAGCCGCGGATCACTTATAATTTCATAAGGTTTTTGCGGAGCACTAGGTCGTAAAATAAAACAATACTTTACATGTTTTTTGTTTAATAAAAGTACATACATAGCGATACTCGTGTTTAGTCAATGTAATAATATAATACAATTGGTAAATGATATAAAATAAATACAATTTCGAAAGACATTTTTAGATTATTTAATATTTTAATGTGATATTTGAGCTTGATGACTGTTACATGTATTTTCAATATTTGGTCTTATGTGTGAAAGCGCTAATCTCAATTCCTCTTCTATATTAGTCGGCCTATATTATTTGTATATTATTTTACAATAATTTACGGTTTTACACAAAAGTACTAATATCATTCATTGTGTTGTAATAAGTACAATAATTGAAAACGATGAAATCAAAAATTAAATCATCCTAGTAATTTTAATTAACAATAATTTAAAAATTTTTTTTTCACCAATTTTTAAATTTTGGCGGAACACTTAAGCCAAGTTCACGGAGAACCACTGCTCTAAACAATGTGGTATTTTGACGTTCTTCTAGTAGAAGATACGTACGTGTATGTTCCGAGTCCGTTTTCGCGGAAACATTGTCATCGGTCTGACCGGCGATTTCCGACCGACTTTTTCGCTCGAGAAACCTACATGTGCATGTTTTGAGTAGGTTTTTTCTGACAGATTTTTATCGGCTCGACCCCGGTGATTCACACATTGTTTACCTGGTAAGACTTTTGGGTTTTCCGGGGAAATTTGTTCTAGTTTAACAAGTGAGAATCGCAATCACTAATCACCGTATCAAAATGAACTCGTATACAATATCGGTTTTTTGAGTGAAAAAATCGCACATGAAAAAACAGGTGGAAAACGCCGGCCAAACCGAGAAAATCTCCCTACACGATTGGACTCGGAACATACATTTACATACTACTTCCCCTACCGAGGTTTCCAGACATTTATGTGGTACTGTACGTCCTTTGCCCACGAAACAATGTAATTTTTTTTTTTTGTGACGCGTTCAAGTACCTACATAATATGTTTGAAAACAGTTGTGTAAGTTTTACCGTAAGTCATATACTTACACTAAGTACAATATACATATACGCTGATACATAATGGATGTGTAGGCTTAAGTTATAATTGAAGCTCTACGGATGAGCAAATCAAATGCATCAATTAGAATTTTGAATTATAGAACAGGAGCTTTCCATAATAATTTAAGGAAACGTCCTACCATTCACTTTATCTAGCCTACATGTCGTCTATAAAGTTTTGCTATTTAAAAAAAAAAACAAAACTATGCACATGCGTCAAAGAAACGGAAATGGTCTAAATTAATACGTGGTACACCGGACGGACTTAAATCGATAAAATTTACAAATACATATAAAGCACATATGAACGACCCTTTTATTGTTTTTTTCCACAGTATGTGACGTATTCAATCTCAACATTTTTGAGAACTTCCATGTTTGCTGGATAGATTTTTTCGTTTCGCTAATTGTGACACGTAGTTTATATGATTTATTAGATTTAAATTTGATATCAAACACCAGAGGGTGATGAAAAAAAAAACTGCAGAATATAGACGTCCCTTTACTTTTTATCATTATCTTAGGTCATACAAATTATAATCATTTGCAGACTGTCATCGAGATTATTGATGATAACCACATTGTAAATAGATAATACCTACATATGTAATAACTCTTTTTTTCCTATGAACAACTGTTACTGAAATTTCAATACATTAACATAAAATAATTTTAGGGCGCTACTTTCAAAACTGAGTGTACTAAACGCATATAATATCCCTCAATTTCGCTTACGTGAAAAACATGTTAAAATGATTTTGATGTAACTAAGAACGAGAAATCAGTTTATATGATGAGGCGTGAAGTGAAAAATATGTATACGTAACAAATATATAAAGAAGATACAAAATCGTCAATAATTGTCAGGGTTATGCATGTTGTAATTGAAGAAAGTAATACGTATTACGTTTATAAAAAAAAAAAAAAAAAACATTTTTTAACATGATATGATTGATTTTTGTTTTGCAATATCATTGTTGTTGTTATACATATATTATATATTGCATAATATTATATAATATTAAAACTTCAAGACGTAATATTAAATAGTTTTCAAGAAATAAAATTATCTACCTAACTACCGAATAGATTATTAAAAAATGTGTGATGATTTGAGTAAGTTACGAAAGTTAGAACAAGTTGTTAAAAATAAAGAGTTATTGTTATTAGTCTTTTTTTTTAATTTAAGTAACACAAAATGTGTTAATTGTGTTCTTAATGACTATGGCGTTTGAAGCACGTTTCGCGACGACTATCTCTTATCTCGTCGCGTTATACTGAGCTATAGGTACCTATTTGTTTTTGTCAGATTCATCGGTAAGTTGTTATCCCGTGAAATTGTAATTATTTAGCGGTATGCGCAGACACGATTGTCATGACGCGATATGGTATTCTCGTCGCCGTTTCCGGTTCGGAATATTTTTTTATCGCATTTCCGAACCAATCAGATGACTCGACGTCAAATCGAAATTAAGACGGCGAGCAATGCACGGAGTACAAACCTCTCAAAGTGTACACTGTACATGTATATATATATATATATATACGTTGCAGTTGCAGGCACGCCGTGCGGAGAATAATAAGTCGGTGTCCGAGACGAGAAATTCGATGAGCGCCAGAAGAGACGAGACGCCTACCCTAACCGCCGTACGACCAAGACGGGAGATAAATAATAATAATAAAAACTGACGGCACGTTTCGCTGCTGCAGTCATATAATGCGGTGATCACGCCACGTCACGGATCTACGGCGGTTATGTAAGCACGCTGAACTATACACGTCCAGATGAAGTGTGATATACTATTGAATAAAAAAAAAAAAAAATTGATTAAATGTACGCCTTGCAAAAACGTTTACCTAACCCGTCGCAACGCGCAGTTTTAAATGAAATACCATAACTCCCGGGAAAAACAATTAGCGCAGACAGCATTTTTTTTTTTCATGTCAAACGTAGTAACGAGAATGAAAACAAATAGGCAGAGATTGGGGAGCGAAACTCTATTTTGTATGAAAATGTTTTAGCCAATATCCCTATGATGTAATCGAATTTCCGTCAAGGAATAAACTGTAGTTCCGTGCTTTTTAATATATATTTCAATATTTTAAAATGATTTATGTACCTATATTATGTATGTATTTGGAAAAAAAAAATCATTAAAATCATATTGTTATTGAGGTGATGAAAAATGTAAATTTGAAATTGTATTTTCCCATTTAAAAACTATTTTGTGATTAATTCAGTATAATTTAAACATTTTCATTTAATGTTTCAAAATGAATGTAGAACAAATTAAATTCCAGCAGGATAATACGAGTACACTTACACATACACACGCGCGCGTGCCATTATTTGCACAACGCGGAATTCACTTGCAACATTTATGACTGGTCATCCTAAATGTCTCGCAGAAAAATAAATGAATTTTTCTTTTATCTTTTGTTTTATCTTTGGCTGTGATTATAAAAGCCAATGGCTCTCGAATAGAAATGTATATTCACATGGTGCAGTTGTCGGTTTTAAACTCGTCCGGTTATATCGGGAAAATTTGTAAATATATAACGATTTTTAAGTAGCCTTTTCTCCACCGGTGGGGCGGACAGATATTTGAAGATGAACGAATAAAAAAAAAAAAAAAAAAAAAAAAAAAAAGAAAATCGTTGTCGTCCATACAGAACCGTTGTCGTTTGATCGGTGTGGTTTCAAAGACGAAATACTATTAACATATAACTATCGATGGACGGGAAAAGACCACAAAAAGTGACCGAATTTTTCCGGGACAATCTTATTCCGCGGTCGGCCAGCAGTGGCGCACCAGAACTCCTAACCGCGATCCGACCGATTTTCACGCCACCTCGACGATTAGGCAGTAACCGATGGCTCGGCCGTGACTTTTCCTGCGACGCGGTGCCGCCGCGTCGTATCGAAAACGACGTGTTATGTGCCGATAATGTTCGCGACGTTATCGAAATGATTTCGCCGTGTGAATGCCATCGCCCGGGACGATCCGGCGCTCGCGTGCGTACACCTACAAAGTTCGTGCGGTCGCACGACGCGACAGGACGCTGACGGGCGGCGACGGGCGATATCGGAAGCGCGCAAAGTTTCTCCTCACGACTCACTCTCGTACGTCTATATATATAGGTACACACGCGTATAAGATGGAAACCGCAATCCGTATTAATCTAATGAACGACTCCCACCCCACCCGTACCTCGCCTTGCCCTACCCGCGGCGTTTTGCGTTGCAGTGACGAGAAGTTCAATGATGAAACGCGTCCTCGGGGACTTGCGGTCCTGTCTTACCTTATTTTTGACATTCGCTTCGCACCCGCCGCCGCCGGAGTCGAGACTGTATACCGCGTTCACCCCTTTCCGCGAAACCACTCCGGTCTGTACCGCGGCCTACCCGCAGGCATTTTCCGCTGACGGTATTATACCCGGAGCCGCCGTCACTCCGGGCGGTGTCCAAACGCGCGAACCGCCAATACAGCTATTATATACGGTGTAGAAACGCGAGATTTTTATCGTAAAATGTGTGATTTAATCGTGTTTACTCCACGGCGCGGCGTGTGTAAATCATACCACTATAAATCTCGGTCGCAGTGCGGCCCGACAGAATCTATTTTCACCGACACGAGTGTTACCTTAAAACAACGTGAATGAATCATTGACGCTCGGCGTCTCAAGATGTCGAAGTCGGGGTCGCGTAACGAGTTCCTCGGCGCCTACTCGCCGTCCGTCCATTGATAATGCGGTCGGGTTCGCCCGTATGCCAGGGGCGTATTTAGATTTTTTTTTTGGGGGGGGGGGTATTTTCTCCGACTGAAATTTCCTAATTCAGCCTAATAAACCGAGCTCAAAGGTATGATCGTTACGATCAAAATTCAAAATCGTCAGACACATTACATGAATATAACTTGTTCGTTGTTACTAAAATTTAGTAGTTCTTTATAAAATTATATTGAACTTTTAATATTCGTAACTTTTACATCTGATAGGACATAATAAGCAGACTTCATAAACGATTCCTGGATTTCGGGGGGGGGGGGGGCTGAAGCGTCTCGCGTTTCCCAACACACGTTTTCGGCGGAATTATTATTCAAAGTATAAAACCTTTTTGCGATTATCCGCCGCTGTCGCCGAGAAGTCGTAAAATTACTCGCCGGGTATTTTTATGTTCTCGCGACAACGTGATCGTTCACATCGCAATTCCGAATTTGCATAAATTAACAGGGTCTCCGTGTAGCGATACACGCGCCGTTGTTTATGTTTTATTTAAAACGCACGGTCGTTGAAATGTTTTGTAACGTTACGCGGAACGTGATTTTTTATTTTTTTGGTTTTTATTTTTTTTTTTGCTTTATTTTACTTTATTTTACTTAATTTTATGCCGAGTCTTTTCGCAATATCTCTATAGCCGTTCGTGTGATGATCACAGGAACGTTTTAGTTTCATTTTCGTTTCACTTAATTGTCGTCGTCGTGTTTCGTATAGAGTACAATGCACATAATAATTTTTGTGTTGTCTCGTGTAGTTCATGTAGTTCATTCTCAATGCGCGAGGCTGCACATTCTGGTCACATAGAATTCCAATAGAATTATGTAATATTATGTCGACGAATGTGTGTCGAATGATTGCCGAAAACACGGATCGAAAAGTTGCAAATCGAGAATACGAATCGGAATAAAATATAATACGTATATATAAAACGTATTATAGCGGCTCAGATCAATTGTCTGAAGTCGATAATCAGTGTTGGGAAATATCTAGATAAATTTATCTAGATAAGTTATCTAGATAACAATTATTTATCTTTTATCTTATCTAGATAAATTTATTTTCAGTTATCTTTATCTTTACCTAGATAAAATTTTAGTTATCTATGAGTACCTATCTAGATAGATAATTTATTTAAATGGCCTGAAAAAAAAGGAAATTTAAAATATATTATTTTATTAATTATTTTTTTTTTTTTTAATTAATTGAAAAGATTACTGAGAAAAACTCGTGTGGAAACCCCAGGAAAGGAGATTATAATATGTACTATCATGAAAGTGAAGTAGCCATACGCAACAATTTGTTAAAAAATGCAGAAATGTATTATTATTTTATTTTTAAGTCAGAGAATGATTTGTCATCTTTTATGAAGTTTATTTAAAAAAGTACATGTATTTTTAAATGTTTTAAATTATGTATTTTTATTTTTTTACCTTATACCTGTAGGATCTGTAGGATGTAGATCCTGAATATTTTCAAAATTAAAAATGAAATTATCTCAAATTTATCTAGATAAAAATGTACTAATTTTTATCTTTATCTAGATAAAATTTATTATAATTATCTTTATCTGTATCTAGATAAAAATGTTTATAATCATCTTTATCTTTATCTAGATAAATTATTAGTTATCTATTCCCAACACTGTCGATAATCAACAGTGACTTATACTTATATGTATATTTACATTATCTTTCTGTCAAACAAACAAACTTCTTTGGAAAAAAAAATATGATTGGACAAATGTCGCACTACACCGGAAGATGAATGGAGTTCATTCTAACTCACCGACATAATGCGAAATGTGAACAACGTAATATAAAAATGCACGGACTGTACGCGTGTTTACATTATTTTCTCCCCGTACAAGGTTGTACATAGTTCCTCATAAGTAAGAATAAGCGTATATTGTGTTATATCAGAATGAATACTGTTTTATTATTTTTTTTTTTGAGAAGACGTTTACATTCCACTCATAATCATATAATTTTATAATGCGTTTTTATTTAATTTATCGATTTTTCGTTGCTGTTAAACATAAATAATAAATATGCTAATAAATTTATCATTCTGATAAACTTTACGTACACGAACTAACTTGGTATTATTTTATGAGCTTGCGTTTCATAAATGTACGACTGTCTCTTGAGTTATCGGAAGTTAAAAATCCTTCAAAATTGAGTACGAATTTAATTTACGAAAATAAATCCTTTGCTGTGAGTTAAACATCCACGGAATAATAATTGTAATAATTGCTTGCCGTAAAACGTTTTCTCAATCATATATCATGTAATAAGTGTTATTCACAAAAAAAAAAATAATAATAACTCACATGTTTATTCACATTGGTAGTATAATAAGTAGACTTCTTATAATTTTGTTTGTTATGCATCGGTGTTGTTATAAATTATAACCTATATTATAAAACGTGTTCGGAGCAGATTGATACCTTACATAACTTTGTATTTTCAATCAATGAAAATAAACCTCCCGAACCTGATGAGTCCGAACGAATTTTTGCTATACATTTCTAAAAAAATGGGGTTAAACTGATACAATTTATGTATATCAAAAATAAATTACGTAGCTACAAATTATAGAATAATTATTATATGTACGTACGGAATAATAATTTTCATAGTATGAGTAATATAGATTATTAATCCGTGTGACCGTAAGTACGCGTAATACTCCACACCTTGAAACAACGTATTCGGTGTACCGAAGATCTGATGTTTTTTTCGTTGAACAGGGCGCTCTTAAAATATACGCGATTGGCACGTGGCACATAAAATCGTATACTTAATCTAGGTAGATTTTGATGAGAAAAAAGACAATTTCTCTTCAAAATCACTCTTGGTGAGTTATTACTAGACCGCGGAATATATGCAGTGAAAATACTCTATTACACCCATTCATGCGAATATGCAGCGTAAAATACATAAATATGCATAGACTATGTTAAAATATGCACTAAGAATTACATTTAAAAACAATTTGAAAAAATTATGATGATGAAATTTATATATAAAAAAAAAAAAATGATTATAATTTATAACTAATAATTATTACTATTTATTATATTTCATTTATGTATACTTATTAAGCATTGTAGTTCTCGTAGCAGTATATTACTAGATGTTGCTCCAAGTGGTCCATTGTAAAACTATGGCACTTGTCATCCGAAATAAGTTTAAATGCAGAAAATGACCGTTCAACGTCACAGGACGTCATAGGACAGTATTTAAACTCAGAAGCCATGTTGCTCGTTATTGTATTATGCAGTACAGTACTTGCGCCATTAATGTAAGCGTCGATCATACTTAGGGAATCAAAGCCGGGATTTTTGTTCAGTGATCGAGTAATCTTTGTTTTGATTTTTTCTGAAAATACGTCAGGCAGTTCAGATGCTGTTGTTAATAATTCTTCCATATAGCTTTTAATGAATTGTGTAGTAGCAAATTTCTCGCTTCTAAACTTGTAGTTTGTTCTGAGATTTTAGAAAAATGTGTAAAAATCAGATTTAAATCATGTTGTATCGACGAGGTTTCAAATGCTTCCTTGGCATCACGGATTGATAAGGCGTCAGAACTTATTACAGTCGACGAAATTACGAAATATAGCGAGCGTTATCCATACTCGGGTCACGACGATCGAGTGTGGTCAGGTGTTTATTCAAATATTCACGCGACCGGGTCGGTATGAATAGAAAAAAAAACCTCACTCACCCACCGGTCTGTGGTGCGTGGGCTTTAGTTTTAATAACGACCCCGATATTCCTCGATCACCTCTTGCGCGATATCTACTTACAGAGGCTCGTGGCGAAAACGCCATCGATAATAAACCCGAAAAGCAATATAGAAACGATCTGAATCACGAACGGAAATGAACCGAAAGTCGTTAATCCTTATTACGGTCATATTGTCCTTGCAGCCGAGAAGGAATTGAATTCTCGGAGGGCGACGGAGGTCGCGTCGTCGCCCCTGGCCCGGTGAAATCTCGAACGTCAACGGTGCGACCGGCACGGCAACGTCTTCGCGGGGAGCAGTGCGGCCGCGCGCGCGATTTGCCACGTTATTATTACTATTATTATTATTATTATTAATTACTATTGTCATTTGCGGGGCTGGTGTGCGAAAAAGTAAATAAATAAACAGCAAACAGATTAAATCATTATTCATTCCCCTTTTGTCAATAGCGCGCGGGCGCGCGCGACTTGCGCCCAAGAGATTTGTAGGAAATTACCACGTCAATTAGATATTGATGTATTCAAACATCGCGCTAAAACTTTATACAGCCAAGAGACGGATTTTAATGAGAAATTTAAACTTTTACACTTGATTAGCATATGATCGGGGCGAGAGAGCGCCCGGCGCGCACACGTC
Source organism: Therioaphis trifolii (assembly GCA_027580255.1). Taxonomy (NCBI): domain Eukaryota; kingdom Metazoa; phylum Arthropoda; class Insecta; order Hemiptera; family Aphididae; genus Therioaphis; species Therioaphis trifolii. The sequence continues at coordinate 7,870,751 of CM050405.1, read as the reverse complement.
TACTACACGCCTACATAGCTCATCACATTCGTTTATTATGGCCGTACGTACGTACTAACATACGTGCGCGCGTATACACAACGACGACGGCGATCTTGCGGAATTATTATTGCCATCTTAAAACACGTGTTAAAAACTTGAACGTGAATATATTTGAAAAATATATTTGACTCTGTGCCGGATGTGGTCGAAATCATCAGAACGTACGTGAAGCTGTAATTAACAGGCCGTATGTTGTGTGTGTGTGTGTGTGTGTGTGTGTGTGTGTGTGTGTGTGTGTGTGTGTGTGTGTGTGTGTGTGTGTCAACTTGTGAATCAACTGAAATATTGTTTTATTTTTAATGTTTTAAACGTTACAATTTAAATTGAATATTTGTTCTGTTCGAATAAATACGATTTCACACATATCAGCTGAAAACGATTTAAATTCATTATTTTATTTATTACTTGTCTACCAACGCGACACTATACGGTCGTGTAGAATTTTATCAAAGTTTGTTTACAACTTATACTCGCAGTGATTTCTTCGCGGCTCTGCGACATAATGAATTGAACTCTGGCGACTGTTTGGTATATTATGTTGAGCTCAGAACAATATTTTTTTTTACTCGTTCGATTCGACGAGATTCGTTACGGAATAGTTATGCACCTGCGATTCGTCTGAAAGATAGAATCTCATTGAAGGTGTATTATAATATACCTAGTTTATACGTTGTTATGAGAGTTATAATTGTTTGTTTCTCTCGACGGATGTATTTATTCAATTTGAAATAATATTGTTTGATCTGCTTTGATCATTTACAACAATTAAGTGTTCGATATGAAAATTCAATTAATCAAAATATGTTTAATGGTCGATATACGATGATAAAATAGAAATAATGGTAAATACTTGTCAGAACGAAGTAGAAGAAGTGGAGAGAAAGATTTTGATTGAATAAATAAAAATCTGTGATTTTGTCTCTCATCACAGTCAAGTAAAAAAAAAAAAAATCCGACGGTGCCTAATAAATTCGGGGATTAATTATGTATCGTCAAGGCGTAAAATAACAAAGATAATAATAACAAAATGAAAATAATTCCGTTCGATTAATCCTGCACATTAATGACGGTAGATTCGATTAAATAACCAACAACCGGTGAAACGTACGGGTGTTATAATATATTATCTCTACTGTATTATTCATTATTTCGCCACAGAATTACACAGTCATAATGAACGGTGAACACGACGATGAATTAATTAAAACGTGAAAGTTCCATCCAGGTACGGAGTTTGTGCTGATTATGTACGTACGTATGTATATATTATCTATAAAACGTATATTTTATGCATGACAATACTGCGACGAGTCAAAAGCGTCTATCACGCCGTGACTTAAGGGTACGTGACACCTTCGCTCCATTAAAGGGTTCGTGTGGCCGATTTCAAAGAAATTTGAAATTAAATAATCCAAAAACGTGTTTTGATATTGTGCCGCGTTATATTTTCTTGGTATATATCGCCGACGATAACTCAGATGTCAGTAACTACTGTAGTAACTGTACGGTGTCGCGGGAAAAAAGTGTCCCTCGAGGGAGAAACCAATAATTGTGGCGATTTCAACCCCCCTAATATTTTTAATCCGAAATCTCAACAGCCCCCTTTATGATCTATATATATATTAAAAATATTTTTTTCTCACACGATTGTCTGACAACACTCCTTGACGACTGAAACAAAACGAATCTGGTGAAGAGGCTCACTAACTACGTACAGCGGTAGAAACAACTGTCGTGCTATTATACGATTTGAAAAATTAAATTCCTCAAAAAAAAAAAAAAAAAAAAACACTTTTCATTGAAAAAGCGTGTAAAACCATACAAAGAGGTGTGACAAACATGCGACTTCCTCCTAGCCATCACACGTGTGTAAACAACGTGTAAATAATATTATCATCTAATTTGCTAATCGTAGAGAAAAAATAAAATGTAAATAAAAATTATGAATGAAAAAAAAAGGGTAATGATTCTTCACACGTGCAGACAATCTTTCAAATATTTATTTCGAAATCAATTTTTCGAACGCAACACTACACTCAATATACCGGCGCCAACGTCGTTCTGTCGTCCTGTCAAATTTTATACAACACAACGCGTTTCCTCCCCTGCACGGATTTACACATCACGACACATCGATGGTCGGAGGATACGATCGGTGGTGAAATTTGAATTTCCCGAAAACCGAAAAAAACACAGCCTTCATCACGTCGTTTCGCGCGCGTCGCGTGATTCCGGTCGACCCGCAGATTTCACGTGTGCGTGACACGTCACCGTCACGGGATCAAGTATGCGTTTTTCGGATATAACGTAATAACATAACGTGTTTGTAATATTATAGTCGCGCGGAACGTCACGATATGCGCGTGTTATGCAAATGTCGCGCGGAAAACGCGGAGCCGCGCCGCGGTAAGAAGTTTAATCGAAACGGTATCGCGCGCGCCCGCGCGTCCCAAGACGCCTATCGTCATCGTTTTATGGGGCTGTGGAGACCGAAAGTTGTCGATCCGAATCTGCCCGATAATATCGTAATAACAACCGTAACAATGACATGTTATCGCGACTGCTCGGCCATTAAGACCCCGTCGACCCGCGCGAAGTCGGCACCGCCGCTCTGCGCCGGAGGTTTTTTCCGTTACCTACGCGGACGTTTCGCGAACGATCCGCTAAACGTCACCGACAGGTTTTCGCGATTCGCGCGCGTCAACCGTTTTCTCGGGGACGTTTTTGCTCTGACCGCACCACGACCACGACATTTCGGGCTAGGGACTTCAACCTCACCGTACCGTACCGTTTGACCCAGAGGTCCATCGAAGTTGAATCGAGTGTGCCGTGAAATCGTTCAAAGCACAGAGCTATCGCAGTAGGTACGCAATCCGTGCGGCTTTCGAGGAAAAACGCTTTCACGGAGAACATAACGAGTGTGATTCGTAATCATTGATGTCGAGAGTATTTAATTTTTTCCCCTATAAAATACCATTTATAATAGAAATCGTTTAATGTTCGGTTTTAGTACCTAGCGATAAATAGTTGACGAAATTCGAAAATACCACATACGAGTATCAATTCATAATAGACTACTACAGGCAGCCTTAAAAACATCAAAGGGTGTCGCGATTCGAAAAAGGTCGGAAATCTCTGGTTTAATCTCTCACGGACGTAATAACGTGACACCGCGGTGTAGATGAAACAATACGATAGAATATTAGAGCCGAAATAACGTGATTATATTATATAGTTCACGCGTATTGTGCACGGCCGATGTCGGCGCTACTAGGCGATTTGCCTAGTCTTCCGGTAGGTGAGAGTATGGGTGTACACACGAGTTCGTGGGGTTCATGGAAGGTTAGGTTTAAGCAGAAATAGCGGTGTATTTAGGGGGGGGCTGAGGAGACTTTAGCCCCCCGAAATCCAGGAATTGTTTATGAAGTCTGCTCTTTATGTCCTATCAGATGTAAATCGTAAAAGTTCAATATAATTTCATAAAGAATTATTAGTAACTACGAACAAGTTATTCATGTAATGTGTCTGGCGATTTTGATCGTAACGATTATACCTTTGTGTACGGTTTAATAGATTGAATTGGAGAAGTTCAGTCGTAGAAAATACCACAGCCCCCCCCCAAATATATATATCTAAACACGTCCCTGAGCAGAAACTTCAAACAGATTTTTTCAGTCATATGAATTCCACGTCTTTTTATGTGTCCATCATAATAATTCCCATCAACGAAAATAGTCAATTTTTACACATTTAAGAGTTTGATGTACATCAGTTTACTTTTATCACACTTTTTACAATTAATATAAAACTCATTCCAAAAAGGAAAGATTGTTTTTGTTTAAATCCATAAAACGCGTAATACATGAAGCACTACTACAGATAATGTTTCTATGCCGGGAAGTTTTCTGTTTCGTGACTTTAAAACGGCCGTACAGAGAAATATATTCAAAAATGATTTGTAAATTTCAAACGTAGGATCAACAGATTAGGACGCAGAAGAAAATAAATCCATAGACCATATATCAGGATAATATCTTATCGTTTACTTTTCCCTTTATTAACAGGTATATGCACAGTCGGAATTTTTCCTTGGTGTCCTGACAAAATATTACTTGAGTAATTTCAGGATAGGGTGAAAAGTCTACGAGCACTAGCCCTCCACACATAAACGTTTTAGTGATGAGAAACCAAAAGATGAGATTAAAAGTTGCGTTTTTTCTTTACGTTTCGTTTTGCGCGAGCGCAAGCGCGTGGGGTCGCGAAACCCGTGGCACGCAAGCACGACGACGGTGAGTCAACGACAGAGGCGACGGGGGTGGAAAAAAGGAAAAATATTGCTCTGCGAATTTATATAATATGAAAGCAGGGGCAAAAAGGGATATAATAATGATCGTAGAGTCGTATACGCGTACACACGAATATACGTACATACACATATTATATACATACATATAATATATACGGTGCAATGTCTTCTACGGCCCCGCCAACCATCATCTCGTCCACCCAGCTTTCCTCTCACCCTCTCTCTTTCTCTTGCTCTCCCACTCTTTCTCTCTCCTCTCTCTGTATATTCATCCCCCGAAACGTTTTCGCCCCTCTCGTCGTCGTCATCGTCGGACCGCGTGGGTATATATATATTATATTCCTTTTTACTTTAATTTTTTGTTCTATTTCAGAGGCATACTCTCGGGGGACCCGGTGGTACGGCCGCCTGCGACCGACAAGTTCTGCCTCGACGCTTCGATTAATAAGCGAAATGCGCGAGTCCCCCAAAAACCGACGGGCGTCGGGTTTCGCATTATGTGTCGCGAGGGTCTGCGAGTTTTGCCACGCGCATAATAATATAATATTATATTATGCAGCAGTCGTCGTGACGGATTCGTAAACCCGTGGAATTGACGTACGGGGCTGCAAGTTTACGATGACGACAAAATGACGCAAAACGGACACGCTCGTCGAGCGGATGGCAATAACTCGGTGAATGAAATATCAAACGAATTGACGTCCGGAGTCGGTGGAATATTTTCGTTGGGATCGAAGTCGCTCGAGGTCGGTCGAGTAATTTAGAGATTTCAACTGTCTTTAATTACTACGATAATATACCGCACAGATATTACAATAGTGGTGACGTGTTTTGTTTCACTCATTTACTATAGCTACACACAATTGATTATATACATATACAAATTTCAATAAATAATATATGTATATATGTACATGGAAATTTATAATAAATTAAATAAAAAAAAAGTGAATTTGAGAATATAGATTTTAAAATAGTGATCGATGTTAAAGAACATTTTACAGCTTAGGAAAATTATTCTAACTTTACATTATTTTATGAATAAAAAATTAAAATAACACGCATTGTATTGTGTTAAAATTGTACGAATGAGTCCAATGGATCGTATATATGTTGTATACTATTGCGTGTCTGGCGGTTGAGTTTAACCCACAGTGATAATATGTCTTAGTATCTTTTGAATCGACTGAATCCATTCGATTCGATCTCACCACACCGACGAAACGTTTTAGACATATTAAAAAACGAAATAAAAGGAAACTAAAGACTCAGTGAATCGCAATGTCTCTTTCTTCCTGACAGTTTCTTTGACCATCTCAGCATCGTTTTCAACAATAATTAAAGCAGACCCATTGTCGTAGTACGCTCAGGCTTAATGTATTCGTGATGATAATTATTTTCAGCCACGGTTTTTACCGTGCCGGATATCGTCATATTCTTACATCAGAGTTTTTTTGCAAAAATAAAAGAGAGCGTTTTTTATTTGTTTGCCGATACGGTCGCTGGAGGCATTTCGTGACATGTGTACAATGGAAAAAGTGACATAATCTATAGATATATTTCGATCACGGAAATCGAACGAAAAAGTGTGATATACCCATCAAAACTATCGATATTTGAACGATTATAGATAATGGATTTTGAATTTGTGACAATTAAAATCACTAAGCTCACTTATACTAATGTCACTCACAAACATTGCTTGTTTTTGCATTCGCTTTTAATTTAATACGTGAACAGGTGAAATTCGCATTCTTAAACCAAACATAACATTACGTAAGACGAAATAAATTATAATAGTCGATGATTTGGTGATTGAAAAAGGGAGATGTTTCAAACTATTAAAACTACCGAGGAATATCACTGTTGAACACAAAGTACAAAGTACTATCAGGTGTCATATTAAACAGGATTACGCCTTACACAAAAGACATTATGGGAGAATACCAGTGTGGTTTTATGAGAGGAAAATCTACCATAGACTACATTTTCACGGTTAAACAACTAGTTGAGAAACACTATGAATTCGACAGGGACTTTCATTTATTGTTTGTGGACTTTGTAAAAAAGCATCATTGGACTCAGTCAATAGAGAAGTGCTATGGAATGCACTCATAATCTTTGGAATACCATCCAAAACAGTGAAAACGATCAAACTATGCATGGATAAAACGAGATGTAAAATTAAATTCAACCAACATATGTCAGATGAATTTGAAGTTAAGACTGGGCTCCGACAGGGAAATGCATTATCTCTTTAATATGACACTAGAAACGGTAGTAAAGAAAACGAAGAGCAAGTATGATGGGTGAAAATTGGAAGATAACATAAGACAATGCGGAATTTTAACGTATGCAGATGATATTATCATACTAGGATCAAATAAACAAGAAGTAATAATGGGCAATAAGGAGCTAATGAAAAATAGTAAAGACACCGGATTACAAATCAATGAACCAAAGACTAAATATATGGTAATATCAAGACAAGAAAATCATGGAGAACATATTATAGAAGTTGAGAATTTTAAGTTAGAAAGGGTAAATATTTTTAAATATCTGGGTGTTGCAATAAATAGCGAAAATAATAATCACGAGGAAATTAATATAAGAGCTACTGCAGCGAATAAACGTTATTACGGGTTAACGAGCATATTTAAATCAAAACATAATATATCAATTGAATCGAAAATCACACTATACAAAGTAATTATCAGATCATTTCTGTTATATGCTCGTGAAACTTGGCCAACGACCAAAGGAGATGAAGACAAAATAGCAATATTTGAAAGACGAATTTTAAGAAGAACATATGGGCCAAAAAGAAATAATATAACACAACAATATGAAAGTAGAAGCAACATAGAATTACAATAGCTTTATAAAGAACCGGACATAGTAGCAGTATTACAATGTACAAGAATTGCATGGGTTGGCCACGTATGGAGGTGAAGTAGCCTAATGAGAGCGGTATTAAAATGGAAACCCCTCGGGAGAAGACCACTAGGCAGGTCAAAACAAAGATGGATAGACAAAGTAAAAAAGACTTAAAAATAATTTTGAATACAAGATATGGAAGCAGTAGCACAAGATAGAGACAGGCGGAAGTTGATTTGTGTTGCGGTAATGGGCCTAAATGGCCTATGAAAAACCTAAGAAGAAGAAGAAGAAGAAGAAGAAGAAATCGATGATTTAACACGTATTTTTTTTTTGTAAACGGTAAAAAAGAAAAACCAATGACTTCTCGTCCGTGGCAATGGGCACGGCCGTCATATAACCCAACAATGACGACGTGCCGGGGTCGAGATATAAAGACGTGGCAATGATTTATTGTATAATGTTTTTCACTTAGACCGCAACACGATTTGTCGGTGGGCCATATAGACGCGCGAGCCGATAGCGTCCGTGTGAGCACTCGTTTCGAACGCGCAAACAACCGCGACGGATCGTTTTACTCGTGTGGTACACGCGGTCCGCCGAAAGAGCGGTCGGTCTGCTGGAGTTTGCGACGGTCGGCGAACGTTTCGCACCGTCGAACCGTAGTGATTCACGACGATGACATGGACGACGTCGGCGAAGAAAAAACCAACGACGACGAGACCGACGGCGGACGTGTTCGTTTTTCGACCCGGTTCGGTTAAATTATTTTTTTTTCCATTTTTTTTTTTTTTTTTCATTAATTTCGGTTTTGTTTTTTCTCGCCGTTTCCATGACGAGTGAATCGCCGTCCGTTCCGGCCGACGCGAACTCGCCGGACGGACGACAATCGTAAAACCGTCGGCTCGACCGCACCGATGGACGGTTACCGGCTGCTGAAACGGGCCGACGACGCGCGATGGACGAACGCGGCGAGGCGCGACGTGCTCAAGAGCGAGGCGGACGCGGGGCTCCGGTGGGCCGACGCGCGGGCCGAGCACCTGCGGCAGGCCGAGCTCACGAACGCCGGCCGGCTGACGGAGGCCAAACGAGCGGCGGCCGAGGCGGCGAGCCGGCTGGCCGCGGCCGGCGGCCCGCGGCAGTCCGCGGCCCTGGAACGGTCGATGCGCCGCGGGCTGTCGGCGACGCGGCGCCTGTTGGCCGAGTGCCGGGACCGCGTGGCCGGCAAGATGGCGCGGCTGGACGCGCTGCAGGCGCGCGCGTCGTCCGCGGCGGCCGCGGCGTCGTCCACCGTGACGGCCAGCGGCCTCGGGCCCGGCACCGCGCCCGACCTGGCGGCGCTGGACAAGACGTCCGAGGCGCTGCGGCTGGGCAACCGGCGGGCCGCCAGGGCCCGCGACCTGATCGCCGAGAACTTGGCGCTGCGGTCCGCGCTCAACGCGCACCTCGAGGCGGACGTGCGCCGCATGGCGGCCGCGGTGGTCGAGCTGCTGGTGCGCGGCTCGTGCGCGCGACGCGACGAGGCCGAGTTCAACGAGCGGTACGCGCGGGCCGAGGCCGAGCACGAGCGCGAGGCGGACCGGGCGGCCAGGAACGCGCGCCGGCTAGGCGCCAACATCGCCGATCTGGACTACCACAGGTGCGTTCCGTTTTCGAGAGCGACACGGCGCGCGATCGGGTTTCGTCCCTCCCTCGCCCACCACTCGTTCGAACGTTGTCCCTTCGCGATACGCGACCGCGGGTCCGGACGAACGCGAACGATCTCTCGTTTCCGTCGCCAATCGAAAGGCGACATGAAACGGTGGACCGGTTCGTTGGCTGCAAATGAGTCGTGTCCCAAATATTGAATTGCGTCCCTCGGGTTTTTCCAAGGTACACGAATTGTGTCCCTGAGTTTTTTTCGGGTTACACACAAGTTTGATCAAACTAATATGAATGAAAATTAAAAATAACTACACAAATAATTTTCACAACACAACATATAAAACGAACACTTATACAAAACAATTTTTATAAATTTACATCGAGAAATTTTTCTGGTGCACATGTATAATGACAATCGTCGTAGCCCCGTGCACATCTTATCTCCACGCGATTATAATATTGGACAGAATCGAATTTTTTTCAGTAAATACCTAATAAAATATATGTTGGTATTTATACAACATTGAAATGGAAAAAATCTCTCGATTTGAATTTACAGAAACTTTTTTTTTAACTTAACAACTTGCGTAAAACTTCATAAAACAGTTAGGACACAATTCGTGTATCCCACTTTTATCGTCGGGACCCAACTCGTTAACTGCGGGTTCGTTATCGGGGAAAAAAACAATTGACCGCTTTGTTCGACAAATATTTACACGTCGTTTTTCGTCGTCGTCGTCACTAGTTCCGATTCGACTCGTCGGACTTATCTACGAAATCCGCTGTGCCGTTGTTGATTTTATCGCGATTTATAACGTTTATAAAGGGATTCAACGTGCACGAATGATTTAGACGACTCGATTCGACCAAACAGGCACGCCAAACACGTGGCTCACGGGCAGATTGCGGCACTTGACTGGGTTTCTGAGGCTCGAGACCATCAGGTTCAAAGGAACTCTTGGGATTTAATTTTCGTTTTGACCGACCTACTCGACGGACACTTTTGGAATTTAGTTACGTGTGGAAAATCGTTTGTGTATCGAATGTTTAATGTCAAATGCCCGAGTACTGTTTCTAATTATAAAGGCTTATTTCGAACATAATTTCCTATATCGTGACGTGTGTATTAACTATTATAATTATTTTACAGTTTTGCAACACGGTTAATCATCAATAAAAATGAAATGAAACTATACAAATTGAAAAAAAAAATAGCGAATGAAATATTTTCAACTTCAGTTCCATTGGCTTTATTTACTATCTAATTATAAAAATAATTTTAACTACGAAACATTTTTCGACAATAACATTTGAGTAAATTTTGCTTATCATTTGTGATGTGCGTAGAAAGTCCAAAATGTTTTTTTTTTTTTTTTGGTTTCGACTGTATATCTAAATAGGTGATTATTCGATCTATTTTGTCGTTTACACCTGTTATGCACGGTTATTAGACTAACGAAATGTTAGCTCACATAGTGAAAATTGTGGTGGCGTAGCTAGTTAACTGACCTGCGCAAACAGTGCTCAATGAAATACCAATATCTTCAATTATTTGAACTTATTACATTGGTTCATAAGTTTTACCATACGTTTATTTTTACCTGGATATTAATCACCAATGTACCGAACGTAGAATAGCGTGTAATAGTTGTTCGCAAGTCGCGGTGATTCGATGACGAATTCTATAAATTAGTTTGATATATTTTTTTTTTTCATAATTTACAAATGTACAATAATATGATATGATTCACACAGTGTATCATATAATGTACAGCTGTAGCCGTAGGCGTGTATATTTCGGGTTTGAGACGAAACCGATACGCGCGAAACGAAGAAAGAATCTTACATCCGATTGTAAATAATAAACGTAATTAATTTTATTAACACGGATATAAATATCTACGGGTCGTAGTGAGGGATCCGTTTCCCCGGTGTTTCCCTTTCGAATACGCCTCCGGAGACGAACAATATTCCTTAACGATATTACCATTTTATTCATAACCTTTTCATAACTACCAATTTCTGAAAGTATCTTCGTCTAAGACACGCACGATGATTACACTATACACGGACGTATAGTTATTAAATATTTAGTGCCCGCGTAGGTGTACAGTATGAGGCAACTTTAATGAATCAAACGAAAATTACAAGCACGCTAAACAAATATCAGTACTAAATAATTAAAATTTATTGACGAATAAACTACATACGATTACTGAAAAAAAAAAATGTTTAAATTATAAAAATACATAGCCCAAATGATTTTTTCAACGTGTTTAGCAAAATTTTCTGAATGTAAGTTTAGATAATATTATATAGTAATTAACACCACGTTAACTTGATGAAAAAAAAAAAAAACCAAGAGTCTCGTACAAATTCTGTGATATGTTTTTAATATTCATAAAACTTCTTCTTCAATATTGATTATGCACAACTAAGAACAGAAGAGTATTTCCTCACCCCATGAATTTCGATATTCTAAATGTAAAAAACGTTACTTATGTGTTTCAAAAAGAATCATTTTATACAAACAGATACTAATATTTCAACAATGTATTTCATTACGTTAAAGATTAGTATAAATATTATAAAGTCTACTTCGACAGTTATTATAAACGTAAATAATATAGTTTCACTTTTGAATTCTGTATTTATTCCGATGTTATGCTTATAATGTTGTTGGAGCCATATAATAAGTTAATAATAAACATTATAGAGCGATTAGTACAAGAATTTATATTTGTGTGGCTTTCGCTATATACGACGACTGAGTCGAGAAGTATTAATTGATATTTTTATTTGAAAAAATTACTTTCGTTGATCATTAATAAAATGAATTAGTCTGTGAACATAACGTTAAAATTGTTCACTATATGGTGTAAGTTACTCCGTTAATGTTTTTTTTTTTTTTTTTACAATAAACAACAGTGCTCATTTCTCGTTTTTATTCTTTATTAAGGGGTCCAATTAAATTGAAAATCCGCTTCTTGAAAACACTAATAAGATAACTTTGTAGAAGTTTATTTCGAAAAAGGGTTCAACCCTCTTATATTAAGCGTTAGCGCACTGAGTTGAGGCTTACAATCGTTCTCCAACACCATAAGGCTTTCGACACGTTCGCGCTAAATCAAATCGTAAACTCGCAAGTTTTAACACGTTTTGGATAACAGTTAAAACGTTTTTGGAACGCAACTACTCGCGTTTTATTTTTATCTCCGTGCTTAAGACGCCTACTGTTTTGAACACAGATTTTCAAACAACTTTAAACTGCTACGGTTTTTTTTTACGAGTAAATATTTAGCAAAACTCGATTAGGCACATCGTTTTCTTTCACGGTCGATCGTTTGAGCTTCGACTATTTATTTATTTTTTTTTAATTTAAAGCCCGCCGTATCATACAACGTTATCGCTGGTAGGGTAGTAAAAAAATGGCAATAACGTTCACGCGAGATGACGGGGATGCGCGCGTAGGCTATAATCGAAAAACACGGAAATCCGTCTGAAAACAATACGCCCGGCGTCTGAAAACAGAATTATTACTTCCCCTACCGATCGTACATTACAATTACAACAAAGTGGCAGGGTCAGATTATCGGCCGGGAAACGGACTCTAATCGAATAACTGATTGAGCTTTAATGTCCGAAGGTGTGAAGTGGGAAGGCCCTGCCGCCCGCGGAGCTTTAATAGCCCACGTCGAAAACGCAAGAAACACTTCTGACTTTAATATTTCATGACCGAGCTCAGATTACGGACGTAATGTGATTTATCGAATCTATTTCATTTTTCTCACGTAGGTACCTGTGCGGAAATTCAATTATTAATGTTCTTTTATTTTTTTCTCGCTACACTCTCGCAGACCGGAAATATCGAAACATCGACAAAAGTTAATATTTTATCGCGGGCTCGTTTTTATGATGATATCACAATAATTACTCGTGAGAGTACAAACAATATCGTGTACTGTTGTGTAACTTCATTAATATTATTATTATTACGCTATCGGTTTAATATAGTTTTACGCGTTTCGCGTTTTTAACACGACTCCGTTTAAAGGCGATTACGCATTCAATATTCATAATTCATGATGCACTTGTTGCAATCACGAGCACACAATTGTTTGCAATCTACGCGTATTTTGTTACGTTGCACGTCTCAATCGACCTACCGCGAGCACTGCCGGATCCAAATCAACGGTGAAACTATTGCACCGGCTTTTCGACAGCTGAATATACTAGTCGTTTTACGATGTCTACTATAAGTATCCTTCTCGCACTTATCGCCTTCAAATGCAAGCGTCTTTGTCATAAAATCAACCCAAACAACTTTAGACCAATTGTTTTTGTTTCGACTTCGTGATACTATACATATTAATTTATATTCGTGATATTATGTATTATATATTTTATATATTTACTGTAGTAATGACTTTGAAATTTATTTTATTTTATTGGTATATAAATACGATATGCATACATTTGATATCGAAGGTTTTCTAATGGGTTTAAAACGTATACGTTTTTACGGAGTAACACGAGTATGTCCCCGGGATTTAAGGATGATTTCACCCCGTAAATTCTCGCGAACTCGTATTTTGCGGGTTTCATCCGTCCCGGGGCTGTCGCGTCGCGGTAGTGGTCGATTTACCTAATGGAAACTGTTTTATGCAAAGGAGGAAGATGATCTTCGACAAAGAGCAGATTGAGGAGGATGAGGGATCCGAGATGATTTTCTCGTCGAATACCGACCTAGACGAAAACTTATCGACGACGTCTACCCCCGCGATGTCGTCAGCTTCAGACGATCGACAAGATATGATGTTGTTGATGGACTGGATTAATACCGGGCCCATGGAGAGACAAATATACGGAGAGAGCGACGACCACACGAACGACCCCGACGAAATGACCAATCGGAGGTCAGACGGTTCGCACTTTGAAGACTTCACGTATCCCCGGAAAAAAGTACGTGTGCACTCCGAATAGTCGAACACGAACGGCGGCTTAATACGTCGTAACTTTATAACCGAAAAATCCGTTTGTGTTTTATCATAACCTTTTTCTGCCAAAATCGACAAAAAAGTTCGATTCCCGTTTTCGCCCAGTTTATTATGAGAGCCTTCCTTCTTGTGCATTAACTCATGCCCTAAAATTGCCCTATGAAATGATACGTCATAAAGATGCTAATCGTACATAAGTAAATAAACTAAAATACGACATTGGACAAATTATAAAGTGCCAATAAAGTTATTAAATCGTCATTGAGTAATTTGATCGCTATTGAGTAATTGAAAGGTATTTAAAATGTAAAATTATTTTTTAAGTATTTTCAGTAATTTTCAACTAATTCGGTGTTCATACATTTTTGTCTGATTAGAATCGAGCTTGGTTCACAAAAATAACTTCGGTCAGATAAGACTAATTATCAACCATTCGTCGAAGTAATATGACGTACACCCTGTTATAATTGCGTTATTAAAATCATTTTTAATTTTACTATTATCGTATTCATCAATTATTGAAAGGTTCAGTAATAAAATACATTTTTCGATCATACGATCATTTTTTGTTTTGTTTTCACCTAGCTGTTTTTATCATTTTGAATGCGAGCGGTCCACGGGTAATTAGGTTTGAGAAGGATGACGATTTATTTATGGTCGATAATGGTGTACACAAAATCGACCGAAGTACATAAGAAATCATTTCGACTACGATAATTATTTTTTTCCAACGACAAATTAAAAAAGATTCAGTCAAAAAAATAATAAAGAAGTACGATATTTTTTATTGCTGTTAATAGAACTGTCGACGAATTATCAAAATTCGGAATATACGACGACTGTGAACTATTATCGGGTTCCGACGACGCGAAAATACGAATTTACCGCCCCGTCCTCCGAGCAAATAAAACGCGCGTAATTAACGCGGCACGTTCGTCCGCGGTTAAGATCGTGTTATCGGTATTACGACGCGTTTAACGCGGGCGCCGCCGTTTCGATTTAATCCGATTGTTATTATCATCGTTATTTGTTCGGGCGAACCACCGTGTTCGCGGGCGATAGTTCTCGAGGTAAAATCTCGCCCGGCCGCGTTCCTTACAAAAACGCCACCGCGCTCGCTTTTTCGAGAGACTTCGCGATAACGTGTTTGACGATCCGACCGTGCGCGAAAATTATGTAAAATTTCATACGATTTTTTTTTTTTTTAATCGGGGAATATTTAGGATTCCGACTCGTGTCGTACCTGTCCCGTCGTCGTCGTTGTTTTGCACCACGGATTCTTTCACAATGATAAAAATATAATTCTATCCTTTCGATTGAACAAACAATGAATAAATTATGTAAATCTCGAAACTAATTACACTTGTTGATTGTGCTTGAAAAATACGCGTCAAATTAAGTTCAGTAGACCGGAACGGAAGCTAATTAGTGAAAAATTAAATAATGGTATACATAATATTAATACGTATATATATTTGTATATATGTTTGGAGTGATACTTAAACGCAAAGCTAATATTTGAACGAAGAAATGTTTTTATAAAATATTGTCGAATGAATATTATTTTAAAACGTATTGATGATTTTAATTTCTCTGAATTTAAGCACGTAATTTTATTCATTATTAATAGTTAACTACATCGACTAGAAACCGATAATTTGATAATTTATTTGGCATATTTAAAATTTGTAATGAATCTAAGAACATACATCCTTGTCGACTAAACATTGATAATATTTTTAGAATTCATTCAAAAAGTTATTCTAAACATTGAAAATATCACTCAGTTGGCACTAGAAAAGATGGTTTCGCCTATTTTGAAATATTTAAGAAAAACTTATAAAAGAAAAAAAAATCGAAAGTAAAATTTACCGTTAACGAGACTTTTGCATAATCGATTTTGGCTTGTAATAATTTTTTCCTAAAATCTACATTAATTTACGACAAATAAAACTACAGGACGTGTCGTCACATTAAATGCACACGTGACGTGAGTTTTGCGTGGGGGATGACTCTCGAAATTTTGTCGCCACTTTTCCGCTGTTCTAAACATTATTTTCTCGTAGTTTTAAAATTGTTGGCCTAGTAATGAGAAACGTGAATATCTAATTTTACAAAAATAAAAACTGTTCTTTCCGGAGTCGAAAGTTATTGGTTGTCGGTTGAAAAATCTAAAAGATTGAAAAATCACCGCGACAAAAAGTAGTAAACGTTATTTTCGTCCACGAAAACGTACTTTTAATATTGTTTTAAACGATCGAGTATTGAACACAAACACGTCGCGGCGCGTACAAGAGGGATCGAACGCTTACCGAATTCGTGAGTTTAAGGGATGTAACCACGTATTTTTTCGCATCCGTCTGAAACAATTTTTTTTTTATTTTCCCCTTTAAAGCCGGGTTCACACGGACGTACAAAATGCGCGCGTTATGACGGACGTATTTTTTAACTCGCGTACTAAAGCGGGCACACGAGCGTTGATAACATGACGTCCGTTAAAAATAATTCTAATGGCATTGTTAATATTAAGGCTGGTACTTGTACTTGGTATTTGTACATTTATCATATCATACAAGTGGTAAACGGTAGTGTTATTCGATCAATTTTTACTGTTAACGATTAATTTATTAAAAGATGACGCTACTATTTGATCCATGCCCCATTGGTTTTTATTTTATCTTTGTAGTCTTCAACAGCTGTATTCCACAAAATTTCATATTTATGGACCTCACTCGTTAACAGTTTGTTGTCTATACTCGACATTTTGAAAATGAATTGAATAAATACCCAACGTGTTAATTTCAGTTTTGACAAGTAATTTCAAGTTGTAGTTTTACGTTCAATACGTCCGTACATTGTGCGCACGTGTGTCTATAGTCTGTCCAGCGAGAGAACGCGCCGCGCGCCTACCAAAATTGGTCAGTTTTCGCGCATTCCCGCGCGTACCCAGCCATATGTGTCCCCGCCAGGACGGCCAACCGACGCGTTAATTATAGCAACAGGTTCCCGATTTCCGAGACCGACCGATCGACCGTCTTCGGCAAGCCGAGAGAGGGGGAAATGGGGCCTCGGCGCTCGCTCGGTCGTCAGTCTACATGCGCAGAAGCGGCGCGTTCTCTCGCTGGACCGATTATACTCATATTGGGATTATTATAATTCAAAACGCGCGTTGATAATTTTCGGCGTGCGTACTAGAAAAAATACGTCGATTTTAAAATTGACGTCCGTCCGAACGCGCGTAATTTTAGCGCACGTTGCTCGTGTGTCTACTCCTGTGAGCGATAATGTACTTCTACAACGCACGTAAAACAGTGCGCGCGTATCGACGTATTTTGTACGTCCGTGTGACACCAGCGTAAACCGCGTCGGAATAAAAAAAACGAACGGGATGAAAACAAAAAAAAACTCGACCGAGACGCGCGCGCATTTTATCGTGTAATATTACCACGACACGAGTCACGGTCGTCGTCGTCGTCTCGTTTGCGCAGGTGAACCGGTTCAAGTACGCGGGCGACGCGACCGACCCGGCCAGGAGGGCGGCCGAGGCGGTGGACTACGTGCGCGACACGCTGGGCTTCGCGGATCCGGCGCAGGCGCTGCGGTTCGTGGACGCGTTGGAGGGCGTGGAGGCGCGCCTGATCCGGATGACCGACGCGCGGTGCCGCGGGCTGGACGCCTTGGAGAGCACGCGGCGGACCGCGGCCGAAGC
This sequence comes from Therioaphis trifolii, assembly GCA_027580255.1. NCBI lineage: Eukaryota > Metazoa > Arthropoda > Insecta > Hemiptera > Aphididae > Therioaphis > Therioaphis trifolii. Next base: position 7,853,176 of record CM050405.1, on the reverse strand, counting down.
GGAGCTCGAGCGCGTCTACTGCACGCCCGAGGCCACGACGCGGCTGGAAGAGGACTTGGAGCGCGTGCGGCGGGCCGCGGACGAGCAGCGGGAGCGGCTGCGGCAGGCCCGGGCCACCGTGGGCCGGTACGGAACGCTGTTCGACCAGCTGCGGTTCCAGCTGGACGCGCTCGCCGAGAAACTCGGACGGTGCCACGTGAGACCCGCGCCTCCGTTTTTGCACGCGCGCGCTTCTTGCTCTGTACTAGGAGATGTGAAATTCACGTGCATTTTTTTTTTCTTTCGGTACCTAATTCACCGAGGAAAATCTACGTGAATTTACCGTGAATATTCTGTAAATTTGGTAAATGTTGATAATTTTCGTACGTCACATTGGGGGGGACACCACAAGTAACTCCACGCTTCCTTTTTGTCGTGAACTTATAATTTATTGTAACGCTTATTGTTATTGTTTACCGGATAGCAGGGTGTTCGCGGTGTTATAAATTTAACATAATGACCTTGTGTAAGTACCTTGTAGTGTACAATAATACTGTTATTGACTTTTGTTTGTATTTTAAATTATTTTATATGAATATAAATATTAAAAATGTACGTATAAAATACATTTTAAATCAATCAAATCAGATTCATTCATCAGGGACTTCGACATAAAAACAAAAAAAAAAAACAAAAAAAATTATAGTTTTTTAGTTTTTCTTGTCTTTTTCTCTAGTTATAAATAGAACGTTTGACGTTTTAAGTTTTATAATATCAACTATTCCATTCTTCTGATGTGTTATGAATATTCGTTTTTTTCATGTTGTTCATGATTTCAAACGTGTTTTATTACATTAAAAAAAAAAATTATAACGAAACAGCTAAACAAGTTGTTAAATATTTTATATGATATTCGGTTTGTTTTGGGATCTGACAATTTTTCATTTGATTCTAACGGTTATTTTTCGATTTTTTTTTCCATTTTGTACAGTTTTTAAAACGTCTACTTGACTCATCGAGCGCTAAACTACACGATCGAATTTTGATCATTCGAGATTTTCAACGTAGATTTTATTAAGCATCGGTTCGTATAGATACGTTCCTATACAATTTTGGGCGTTTAAGAAGTTTCCCGTTCTGAGGTGTGGGTGTGATACGTATCTACTTTTACCAGAATAATTAGACTCCGGTACGCGCGGCGCGTACCGAAACACAAAACCGATACGTAACAAAATGACTTCTTGAAAACCTTCATTGCTTCGAACAACATTTCAAGCGTTCGAGTCGAACGGTCTTGGATCCGACTTTGGATAGAATAGATGTGATGTCTCTGATGAATATGTACGTTATACCAACATCCTACTCGATTTGAAAATCATCTTAACGGTCTGTTTGATACACGTGAGATCATATTATTACGAAGAGCAATATCGTAAAAACGTAATGCGTCATCAGGTGTACTTCACAATTTTTACGTTTTTGAGCGGTGATTCAATTTTCAATACCCGTAGTATTTAAATCGTACTCATTTTCAATAGTAGGATTTTAAACAATTTTAGTAGACGTAGTACTTACGTAGTTGATGGTCGTTAGATGGTTTGATGGCGGTGACCTTCGATACCGAATCATTAGTACCTACAAAGGAGTCACACTAGATAAAAGAAGAAAAAAAAAACAAAATAACTATCATCGATGCAAGAACAATGGATACTTCGTCTGGCCGAGAATCTAAAAATCAATATATTGTACCCAGAAATCCGGACGTCGGCTATTTTTCACTATCACGTATAATAGATTAGCAATAGTGACATTTTTTCGTGGGAGGGAACGTCCTATCCGGCGAAAAGTATCGCCGGCTCGGGGTGGTAACGTGCGGTAGAAAATAATTGCCCTACCGTTGCGTCATGTACACACACACACACACACACACACACACACACACACACACACACACACACAAACACACACGCGCCCGGGCGTTAAAACTCACGAAATCACCGGCGGTCGCACCGCGATGATTAGACGAGAGAATCCTCCTCTCGGGACTCGTCCGCGAGACCTTGCGACGCACACGTGGTCGTCTATTTCGCGTAATCCGAATCCCACGTGATGAAAGCCACTCGATGACCACGCGCGCGAACCCGCGAACGAATCGCCGTCGTCGTTCCCGTCGCTGTTTCCCCGTCACGCTCTCGGTCGTGCCCGTCAGGTTTTCCTCGAATGCGCGGGCGGTGGCCGTATAGACGCCAAGTACGAGTGGGCTGGTGGGGCTGAAGCCCCCCCCCCGTGAAATAGTAAAACCGGGGCTCCGCTCCCCACGAAAAACATTAGTCTGCCCCCTTTTTGTTATTATTAAAATCTATACACAATTTTATTAATCAAACAAAAATAAGGCAAAATACTTTTTCATTAGCCTAAATAAAAATAATGTATATAAAAGTAATTTTTGTTTTTTTTTTTTTAATATATTATATGTTAAACGAATGTGGTAAATTAATTTAAACTAAAGAATTCAATACGGTTTTTTAAAAACAATGGGTTGACTTTAAATCAGCCCTTAGCCCCCCCCCATGAAATTTCCAAAACCTGGCGCCTATGGGTGGCCGTTTTGCCGTTTCGTCGTTTCGCGCCTCGCCTTGAGATCGTATGGCGTACGACCAGAACGTCGATATTATTCCGTGTCGTCCGTACGCAAAAGTCGTCCCCGCGGCAGACGATTTCGAAAGTTCCACGCCGCTGTTGCGCGATCACGCGTAAACGCGGGAACGTAAGCCCACGAATCCAGCAGAGACTTTGGGACCCGTTGTTTTTTTCTTTCCCCCTCGTGGCGTCCCGGTAGACGTGTCGTGCGCTCGTGGTCAGTGTGGTTCAAACCCGACTTTATTGAGTTCGTTTGTTTTTCGTTCTCTCGTGGTCTTCCGGGACGAATCAAGTTATTGTTTTTTCAATTTTCGTATCGACCGAAGTGCGCCCCTATACGGAGAAATAAGGGCACGTCCGATAGACATAACGGAACGAAGACATTTACGAGCTATTCCTTAGCCTAGAAATACGTACGCCGACGGTTCGCTTAAACAGATTAATTTTAACAACACGCACATTTTCATTTATCGTTTTCAATTAATCGTATGACGGTTTACGATACGTCTACTGATATTTATTTCACGGCTTCGATTACGCATTGAACGATAACAGTTATTTTTCTTCCGAGTGTTTTCAATTCTCCAATTACCACCAAGTGGCAGGTATGATGTAATATTATGAAAATCAAAGCTCTCACTGTCGTAAGAAACCTGCCAGAGCGGTTCGTTACGTCTACACTCGCGGACACCCACGTGTCCAACTTTCACGGTATAATGTCGTGAAATAATGCGCCCGATATATTTTTGCCGTTAAAAAGATTTGACGTAGGTAACGCAGTCGTGATAACATTGTTCATCCTGAGAATTTAATTCGATCGACAGTTTTTCTAAATTGACAAACTGAATAAATTTTATTCCTACTTTTTACCGTACACGCAACGCATCAACTATTGAAAACAGAATAAATATGCGCAAAATAAAATCTCTTAACTTCGACTAGCCGCAAAACTATCCAACACCAAATCAATACAAGCCTTCCAATCCATCTGTCTTCGCCTAATTTCTTCTGCTCCTTGGTACACAACAAACTCCAATCTCCACAAAGACCTAAAAATGCAAACCTTAAACCAAATCTCTAAAACATACTACACCAGATTTCATAACAAACTCCAATTACACACTAACCCACTAATCAAAAAATTATCATCTAAAACTCTACCCGATAACCCCCGTCGTAGACTAAAAAGAAAATGGTGTAGGGACCTTCTACATTAACAATCAATAGACAATAACTAATCACACGTGCTGGGTGTTATCAATGGATAACTTCCCTACCTTATTATTCACTGTCAACTTTATATTATTCTATTTTATCAAATCTAATTATTGTACAAATACTGTATAGATTGTAGATGTTCTTTTCTTAATAAAAAAAAAAAAAAAAACTTCGAATATAATAATTCATGGTAGGTATAAATGCCCTAGTCACAGGTTTTGAAGGGGTGCATGTAATGCGCACTCGAAAAAAATGTGTACGCGTAAAACTTGTGAATTCCGCCCAAATCATGTAAAATTACAATAAAGCCATTTGAAAATCCAAAAACAAATTCAAAAAATTTAACAAATATGCCTTCATAAGTAACCACAGTCTACAGATAAATCCTTATCGATATAGCAATATATTAAACTAATTTATTGTATTTGATATTGTTCCTGAATTGAATTTTACTACTGTTCGTGACACGAGTACGGTGGATCTTACGACAAAGTTTATAGTAAATAAAAAAGAAAACAATATTTTGTTACGATATTTCAATTTTATAATTTATTTTATTACACTTCGGTAATTTATAGTCGTACGTTATGGCATATTTGTAAACCAACGATAGTTAATGTGTGGTGTATATTATTAGAACACCGAAACGATTGAAAAATACGTAATACGAACTTTTAAACTTCATAAACTATTAAATACTAGTCGTTTTTATTTGGCTGGAATTTACCGGCATTCGTTTTGTGTCCGTATGGTTTTGAGGACGAAATTCACGAGTACTCACCGTTACGCTTACATTTTGACCACGTATCTTATTTTGAACCGTATATATCCGTCACGGGCGGGATTAACATTCACTCGAGTCATTGTCACGGTCGGAGGGGAAGGGGCATATTTTTCAAAAAGTTTATATCGTACCGTCAATTGGTCCACGTCACGGCACCGAATAGCGCCCGAGACACCACGGTCGACTGACGGAAACACACGAACCTCGTGAGAGGCGGTACAGATCACGCAGTCGTACGCGGCTTCCGGTGCCGGCGGTAATTAAATTTAAATCCGCACCCATTTATTAATCGCGATCGATAAAAAATTCTCGTGTCGGTCGGAAACGCGGTCGGCGTGTGCCTAATATCGTCCGCAGCAACAGCAACAACAACAACAACAACAACAATGGCGACGACGGCAAAAATAACAACCGTACGCGTGTCGTCCCGTGAAATCGTTCCAATTATTTCGCGTCCGGCCACGAGGCACACGCACTCCGGTTACGATCGGCCGCTCTGGAGATTTATGTGCGGCGGTCGCGTCGATCGTTTAGCGCACACGTCGCGTAAAACCCACACACACACACACACACACACACACACACACACACACACACACACACGCACACACACACACACACACGCGTGATTTAGTCATAATCGCGACCACGCCCCACCCTCCCTGGCTACACTCGACGGAAATCGCCCGCGGGACGAACCGCTGCTCTCAGGACACGTGCCGCCGTGATCGCCGAACCGCAAAAAAAAAAAAAAACAGCCCGCCGCGGCTAATTATTATTGTTTACCACCGAAATTCGATTTGTCCGAGCCGAAATTTTTAACGAGCCGTCAAATCGCGTGGCCGTCGTCGTCGTCGTCGTGTATACGGTCGAGGTGAAGGCGGGCCCCGTGGTGGCTTAGGTCGGAGGTCACGCCGGATAATTCGCTTAATCCACTCTCGCGCGCGAACGTCAATTATAACCGGCACGACATGGGTGTACCGTAGGCGTGCTCAGAGCTCTATACTAGAGGGTGCTAGGGTAATTAAAATCATTCAGCTTTGCCTCATCCCCGATACCATTTACTACGTGCTGCTACTCAAACGTTAATTCATATTATTTCTCGTGTACATTATTTGTAATTAATTGCATACAATAATGCAGGCTTATTGTCGCTTTAGTGGTAGATTATAGTCGTCCGAATAAATCGCTATACAATAATTATTTGGCTAAATAGAAACACAGTTTTGAATTATTATTTTATTCATCAAACGGTACACTGAGCGAATATTTTGTAATTCACACATTTTATTGAAGTTTACGAAATTTTGATTTTAAACTCGTAAAAAAACAAATGAAAAAATTTTCAGTGAATTTTCGTGCAGATATTCGAAGTACTGACTTTTTGATTTTTGATTGCTAAGCACCTTTTTCGTTCGAACGAACGAATATTGCATAAACGTCTTAAAAACTTTTCACGAGGACGAGACGCCTTTTAAAAAATTTCTCTCCAACCCGCGAACATGGAATATGACAAGTGCGGTTTTCGTTCGACTACGGGTGTTTGGGTAACAAATGCAGTGTGACACTGCGGATTTTGTACACGCGTTGTGCAAAGTTTTCGATATTCAACTCCCCTAACCGCACCCCCGGGTGTATTTTTTTTTCCAGAAGAGATAAAACGAAATCCGGTCCTCGCGTATCCTCTTTATTACGACTGCTTTTAGAGAGAAACCCCCTTTCACCCATCATACGAGTACGTAGAAACCGCGACGCGTTTCCAAGAGTTGTTGAAATCACGGGAAAAAATTCGCGATTTTGGTTTTGTACGTGCGCTTGGTAGTCGAATAATATTGTCAAGCGGTGTTCAATCGTGAAAAAAGCGTTCGTATAGGTTTTCTGTGAAAAAATCCAGCTGTTCGGCCGACCTCGCGCATCTGTTTTGATCCGACAGACCGTAAATCATTCCGACCGACAATGCAAAAATCGGTGACGTCGGCAAAACGTTGAATTCGCACGCGCATCGTACGTTTCGTAATGTAAACATAACTATTATTACCTTTTTCTCGTTGGGAATTTACGTTGTAATAACACACACACACACACACACACACACACACACACACACACACACACACACACACACACACACACACACACACAGCGCACTATAAATTATGATCCAGCGTAATGTACTGCGCGCGTTATACGCGGCCATAACGCAGACGCTCCACGTGTGTATTAAGTTTTTTCGATGGCTTTCGATTTCAGATAACGGCCGTTATTCGTTTGGGGGCAGCGACGTCAAGCGATTTTTTTTTCGATTTAAACTTGTGGCGGTGGCCAAATACTACGCCGCGCCGCGCGTTTCACATTTTCGACTTGTTTCGCGCGGCGCTAAATTGTTTTGGCCCGGAGGTGAACGACTCTCGACAGACCGCGTGCGCGGCGGTAAAATACGCGCTGCGGCGTCGTCATTTTAAACACATAAGATTACCCAGAGGACTTTTCCGGGCAGAATGGGCATTCAAAATGTTTATCGTGTCAGATGGGGTGACGGGAATATAACGCGCGGAGCACTGTGTGTCGTAACGGTCGTTATGAAATGAAAAAATCCATATCTGGAGAAAAAAAAAATAAAAACAAAAAAAAATAAAAATAAAAAATAAAAACGAAAAAAAAAGCGCACGTTTCGAGAGTACGAAATCGCAGTTTAATTTATGGTCTCTTGTGCGCTCGTAAACTTTGGTGGTGGCGATAAAACGCCGCGTTTTATTAACGTTTCAATAGCGTTTTAAATAACTGTAAATAAACGCGAAAACAAACGCCGGCCGTTACGGGAACGACGCGCCGGAGGTTTTTCCCCGCGTACGTAGTGAGTGTTGTTAAAAGTCGTCGCGGACCGAACGGTATTGCCGTATCGGCGGTTTTCGGCGTAGGCGACGCGCGTACACTCGCGTTTTCGTTAATTGATTTGCGTTTTGTTTGTCGCCGCCGAAAACCCTCGCGATGCCTAAGCGCCGCGTTTAAATAAACAAAAAGGCAATAACACGGGAGAGCGCCGCATTTACGCCTCCGACTTCTAAACTGTTATTACAGTCGTGCGAATTCCGCACGAAAGCGGCTATTTTTCCGGCATTAGTGCGCGTACGCGACGGGAAACCGCCGAAATCGGTATACACAACGGGGTCGTTTCGAAGGTCGTATGGAAATTCGGCCCCCGACGAAACGTCGGCATTACCGTTGGGTACCACGTGAAATATATATGAGCCGTCCGCGGGGCCGGCAAGGAAAACTGTCGTGCGATCGGAAAAGCGTCTGGGGTCTACGTAATATTCGACGGGGGATAGAAAGAAAGAAAGAAAGAAGGAAAAAACGGGAAAATTGATAAATAAACGAAAACGATAATAAAACGGTGTGGTGCGCAGGTGCCGGCGGTGAGGAGATACCGATTGCACGCGCAGAAACGTGCCGGGGACACGGAGGCGACGCAGGACGCTCGCCGGATGCTGCAGGGGCTGTGTCTGACCTTCGGCGACGACGAGGCCGCGGCGCGCGCGCTTCCGGTCCAGTCGTCCGACCCGGCCGCCGGACCGGAAGCGGACGTGTCGTCGGACCGACGCGTCTGCCCGGGACCGGCCGCCGACGCTTCCGGTGGTCCGAAGGGACCGGCCGCCGACCCTTCCGGTCTGCCGTGCCGGGCCGTGGCCATTTGCCGCGACCTGACGGCCACGCTGCGCGCCAAGATCGGTTCGTGCATGGTCCGCATCGGCGGAGACTTTGACGCCGCGGACGACAAGCAGCTGGCGGCCCGCGCGTACTACGTGTTCGACGAGCAGTCGCGCGTCCAGCGGGCGCTGCTCCGGCAGACGGACCGGGGCCCGCCGGCCCGGCCGAAGATCGTCCTGGACGATACGGACGACGGGACCGCGGCGGCCGGCGTGATGACCCGCGAGCAGACGAAAAGGCAGGCCGACGACATCGTCCGCTGGTTCCGGATGCCCAAGGACTCGGATCAAGCGGTCAATTCGCGCAAGCCCATATCGTTCCGCAAGTCCCGGATCGTCTTGCGGTCGTGACCGACGGCGTTTCGAGTTCGGCTTATCGATTATGCGTAGTATTTAAAAAAAAAATAAAAAATTATAAATGTACATACATTTTTTTTTTTTTTTATTATTCGCGCGTCTTAAGTACATCTAATACGTACGATAAGAGAGCCATTGATTTGAAACTGGCCAGTTTCGTTCGTATTTTGTACACGTATAGTTATTCAAACGCAAAGTTATCGCACTATTAACTGATATTTTACAGAACCGAACCGAGTAGAATGGGTTTTTTTCCACACGAAAATGTTCGGCATCAAGTCGATTCGAAAATTGCAAAAAATTAAAAACGACTGTATCGACGATAGGTATAGTCCAGGGGTGGCGAACCTATGGCACGCGTGCCAAAAGTGGCACGTTGGCGAAATTTCAATGGCACGTGGAAAAAATAGAATTTATCGAAATTTTAATGAAAATCAAAATTTGAATCACACTAATAATTATGAAATCGTAGTTAAAATAAATACGATTAAATAATTTTTCCAGATTTGAATTATAATTATATTCCTTTAGACATTTATGCTTTACTAATATCACAAATACAAATATATCGTTTATATATGGAAAAGTGGTGAAAAATGCAGACATCGAAATGTCGAAAGTCATGCAATTCGCTTACTTTTATTTTATTTTTTTCATTTTTCCTTGAAAGTTTATAGTGTGTTGTGCATTTTTTCAAGTCAAAGCAAAAACTACATGTTTTACCAAAATTAGAAGTTTAGATATTCTGTTATAAAATTGTTTACATGAAAAAAAGGAACAAAAGTTCACATTAAAATATAATTGCATATTTACATTTTTAATACGATTATTCAATATTAACATCTGATTTAAGAATATCATATATAATTTGTAAAATAACCTACACAAATATTGACTTCAATAAACTTCCTTTGTGTGGAGAGAGGGGCACGCGAACAGTTTTAGAAAACTTTGATTGGAAAATTTTGACACTCGACTCGGAAAAGGTTCGCCACCCCTGGTATAGCGGATACGTAGTATTATTGGATCCAATACAAATATAATTTTTCGTTTGTTGATTAAAACGTTCGGACAATATGCGAAATATTCGCGCACGGATTTTCCACTGTAATAAATGCATTATAATTACTGTAAACAATGCCGTGGTGCACGCGTACTCGAGTGTGTGTGTGTTTGATTCCCTTGTAATGGTAAACGTAATCCCGTGACGGACTGACACGTCGCCGTGGTCAATATTGTCGCATACCGCAAACATAAATCGCGTTGTCGTACAGTGCACACCACGGTCATGAATATTATTGAAGCACGCGTCCGTACAAAATAGGAATGCAATGCCAGTAAATTAAACGATTTTTTTTTTCATTTTACCGGTAACAAATCAAGTGACCTTTTAAATTGAACGTTTTTACAAAGTAAATCCGAAAATACACTGATGGTAAATAATTGAATTAATGCCATTGAACATTTATTACCGATTATTAGTGAACCAGTTTAAAATTAAACGATGGTAAGAATGATCTGAATCTGTATTGTATACTTAATATCCGATTAGAGTGTTCCACAAAATATCGTTAAATAAGGCGTATGAGGTAATATACAAAATATATTTAATATGTTTAATTAAGTTTTTTGTACAGAATGCACGGTGTGTACCTATAATGAATAAATATAATATACGTTATTTTTATAAACTATAAGAAATTATTTCTTGAATATTATAGAATTATGAAAACAATCAATGTGTTATATTTTCTTATATTACCACTTCTTGAGCTGTACATGATTAATAAGAGTTGTTTTTTATGAACATTTTTCCGAAATTTTCAGGTTCTCGGCATGGAAAATTCAATAAATATAAATGTATGTAGAAAATGGAACAAAGTTTTAGTCAAATCAAAGTTTTAAACAGAACAAAATGTATCACTCATGTCATTTATTTTATCGGTGTTAGTCATGGTCAGCTGTTATTAAAAACTCTGTATACCTATTATCATCTTTATAATTTACAAAACATTTAATCGACAGGCATTCGATAACAATTTTTATTGTTTTAAAATATAAATACGACTTTTTTCCTTTTTTTTTTTTTACATTTAGGTTCAACCAGCAGCACGATTTTTGGGATTTCATATTGTTTATGAATAGATACATAACATGCCAAAATGTAGACATTTATTGACAAAAAAAAAAGAAAAATAATATTTCCATCGTAATCTCCATACGGTATTGCGTATTTGTTACGATTGATAACTGACGAGTGACAGGACCGTAAATACAAACATATTTTCAACACGTCGATTTGATGATGAACACGAGCCGATTGATCTCGCGAGTAATTTCAGAAATAAGCAATCACAATCGAAACGTCGAATGTGATTTCTATCTCGTCCATCAGCGTACGTCGTAGGAGAATAAAAAATAACGGAGATTCAATGTTACGTGTCCGAGACCATCGATTTGTCGCGAAACTTATGGACTCCTGAGAATACGTGCATTTTATATTCGATCTCCGTCTTTCATTAATTTCAAATGTGTTTAAAACAAAAAAAAATAATGGTTTTTAATTTTCGTGTTTTTCTTACGGCGTTCTACGAACAGAAATGATAATTTGTAACACACATTATTTAGCATCAAGTTTCATAAGTATTATAAGTCAACGAATTCCGATACATTTTGTACCCAACCCAGAATAATATCATACAAATTCAGTAGCATTCGTAGCGCGTACTTCACTGGTCGTAAGAATACCGACGTCAATAAGAGTCATTCGTAAGTGAATAATAAAAACTAAAAAAAATTAATAAAAACACATACGGAATCCGTTTGCACGGAATAAATTACTGACTTGAGCCAGGGGCGGCTCCAAGGGGGGGCCCTAGGGGCCGCGCCCGCCCCCCCCAAGCCCGTATTTATAAAAAAATTTATATTGTTAACAAAAAATGCATATTATAATATTGTCATAATATGGACTATAATATGAGCCATAGAGCTTACGACGGTGTATATATCGACGATGTACCTGCTGGATGCTATCTATTTTACGAAGAACCAATAAGGCTATAAATAAACTATATTGATATAAAATTTACTATGATCTGATACTATGATATTATTATTTTATTATGATCAAAGACTGAAAACCTGGCTTCGCTCAAGGATAAGTGAAGATAGGCTATCAGCATTTATGCCTACTTAATGTTTATAATAAAATTAATATTCTAGAATCTAGATCAAATAGATCATATTATTGATATTTTCGCCAATTTAAAAAATAGACGTCTTGAATTTGTGTTGTACAAATTGTTGTTTTCTTTTTATTATAAGATTTTGTGAAATTATAACTTGGCCCCCCCTAACCTAGGCTCTGGAGCCGCCCCTGACTTGAGCACGGTAATTCGTTATTTGAATCATGAAAACAATAAGCAACGGTCAATGAGCACAGATAATAACAACCGTGAAAAACCACGTGAGAAATGCGAAGGAAAATAACCAAACACTGTTCAAGCCGGAAAAATTGTACGAGTCGTCGAATTCATCATGCGTTTCACGCACAATATACCGGTCGGATCAAACGATTCGTGACACTTTTGCGGATGACACAACCGGTGTCCAGTTGACGTGTCGGTTTGTAATAAATGGACCTACATAATATTATGCCGATTCATGCGCGAGCAATGCATTCTTGTATTTTATGTGACAATCATTGGGGTTCCGTACATAATATTATTGTGTCGCCGATGTGTGTGTGTGTGTGTACTGAAATACCTTCTCAACGGGCGTCACAACACTCGACAATAAATACCGTTTGCAACGTGACGGGTTCTCGTCCAAAACCTATGTACAGTGAGTCACACAAATTTCTTTAAAAATGTCGACTGACTTCACAATAGATTGGTTGCTAAAATGTAAAAAAAAAAAAATTACACGATTCCATTCAACCAATTTACTAGTCGATTAGAACGTCGTCAATACTGTTCGGTATTGTGTGACCTTAACCACGAACACATATTATCTACCACGGGTTTAAAAACGAATTTGTTTTTTAGTGCGGGCGAAAAAAAGCTAATCAATTCACTTATACGATACAATATTAACTCGTGACGCGGCGTGATGTGTCCAAACGGTAGAACGGCCGGCATAGCAATGCCATCGTTAGTAGAAAATTCGCGAACACTTTAAGTACATAGCAGTTTAATGCGTAGATCAGCTAGGCGTGCAAATTACGGCACACGGTTCGTGAAAACGAAACCGTATCGAACAAAAGGTTGGACATTAAAAGGCTCATCAAAGGTTGCAGTTGTGCAGTCGAATCGGATTCCAATAGCATGTTGATTCCGACCTTAGAAATTACTTCGGTAAGGAATGCCTGTTAAATCAGCTTCGACCGACAATAAGTAATAATTCTCGTGACAATTTTTTCCGCTGGGTAATCTCAGACTTGACAACGTCTGTCGATTATGTGAACAATTTTCTATATTACCTAAACCGAGGAAAAGCGAAACACTACACCTATACGTTTGTGACCTCAATCATCTATATTCCACTGCCTTTCCCTTCCTTCTAGTAGACTTCTTCTTTTCTCCCTCTCTGCTGCACTTGGTTACCTCAGTCCTGATACCAAACTCCTCCCGAACATCCGGTCCCCCATAAACTCAATCTTCAATTTTATTATCAGTGCTTGCTTTCTAATTTAAACCACACGAAAAGAATATTATGTTCCGTGTGCCATGTTCGCCGGATACGACCAAACGAGCCCCACGATTTTATCGGCGTACAACTGTACCTACTTTTCCGAAGGACGTGACGATCAATTAGAGATCGTGAAAACAGTGAAAACTCGCGTTTCGACAATTAAAACGCACATTGATCGCGTTCAATTGACATTTTCACCGGGAAACAAACGTAAAAGCTCCCCGTTCGCTTTGAATCGAAAAGTTTTGTTTTAGCTCATAAGCCACAGCGTTCTACGTCCGGTCACGTCTCACTCCGGCGAGATCCGGAGGGTCCAGTGCATTGTTTGCGAACGTCGCTGTCGCCGATCACTGGCCAACGGTGACGTACCACTCCGTTCCACGACGTTTCAAACTCGAGTAGACCGAACGGCTGCAACTTGTTTGCTCACAATCTACAATTTTTACCCGAAATAACGGAACTCGTTTACGATAGAGTTGAATCGACAAATTAGTTTGCGCACAGAACTACATATACAACCAAATACGATCATAAGACGTGAGCTTCGAGTAAATCAAGACAATGATTTACAACATAGTGATATTCATTTACTGCGAAATTCCGTGTATGCCGCTTGGAAAAATATTGTCCTACTCTACCGAAAGATCACGGTGCGGCTATAAGTTTATTGTAAGGTACTTTTGTGCGCAAACCAGTTGTACTTTTGGTATTTGTGCGCGAACCAGGACCGCCCGTTCGGACGAATACGCGGTGACATCAGGTCGTTCGATTCGAACACGTCTCGTGTGAATGATAACAGTTGAACGCACTCGGGTGCTCCGGAAGTAATCGATTTCGCGTGCGATCCGCGGTCGTCGTGGTTTTTTTTTCAATTTGTAAGCATTCGAACTCGTGATTCCGACCCGAGCGGGCCGTCAGTAGACGGGGATGGGCGGGGAGCAGGCTCGTGGTATTGTTCCCGGCGATTTTCGGGCCCGGGATCCGGCACGTGACAGTCGGCGGCTGAACACGATTCGGATCCGGAAAACAGTGTGTGTAGGCGGCGGCGGCGGCGGCGGCTGCCGGGAAAGACGTTGGCCGTGGACAGAGAAGACGGCGGTGGAGGAGAAGACGCGCGGATTCCGCAGCGGAAAAACGGCGGCCAAACGGTTCTCGCCCGTGCGTGGGACGGCGGGACGGGGTCGCGCGCGCGTTGCGATGCATTATACATTACGCGTATTGAATGAGACGTGAGCGGCACGGCGGACGTGCGAAGAAAGATTCCATTAGGGTGAGGCGGCGTGTGTGTGTGTGTGTGTGTGTGTGTGTGTGTGTGTGTGTGTGTGTGTGTGTGTGTGTGTGTGTGTGTGTGTGTATTTGCGCGTCACACTCATCTCATGGCGGGACGCGACTTACGCGGAATATAGTATTGTCGGAGACCGGGGATTGGCGACGAAGGGGACGCCCGCACAACGAGAAGACGATATTTCATTTTGACCGCCATTCGTACCTCCACGCGTCCTTCTCGCCTCGGTGCGGCGCTCCGACCCGTCCGACCGAAAAGTGATAATAATTCATATTGGTCCGGGCGCGTCCGGTCACTAGAGATCACAAAGGTGCGTCTCGCATACACACACAAACACACACACACAAAACACACACACACACACACACACACACACACAAATAACTCGATCCATTTCTTTTGGCGTCTCCGCCATCCCGTCTCCTACGTCGTTTGCGACCCCGCCATGCTATACGTATACGTACGAATATGTGTGTGTGTGTGTGTGTGGGTTTTTTTCTCCTCTTTTCACCCACAGCCGAGGGGGATGTGGGTGAGCCGAGAAGGGGCGACGGTGTCAGTGGTGGAGGCTGTGGTGGCCGACTTCGATGATTTATGGAAAACGCGGCAACTGTGACGGGTCCGGGAAACTAACGGAGAAAATGTCTCTCTCTCTCTTTCTCTTTCTCTCCCTCCCGGCCCACACCGTCGGACGCGCCGAACCCCCCCGAGACCGGACTACGGCGGCGAGCGCGCGATCCGCCGGACATACCAAACAGCTTTACCTCCGCCACCTGTCCGACGTCGCCGCCGCCGCTGCGTTTCCTCTGACACATTAGGGAATTACATTTTTCTCCGGCAAAACTTATGTGTGCGCGTTTGCGTTTGTGTGTGCACGCCCGACACTATTTGCACGCGTTTCCTCCGTGCCCGTATCGCACGTAGATATTCCCGTCTTGCCCGTCCGTCACCAGTACCGTGGTCGTGGTCGTTACCGGTGCCAAATTCGAGTAAGGTTTGACCTCATCGTATATATATGTGTGTGTGTGTGTGTGGGTATACATCATTTCGTAAAGGTATGATACTTATATCATCTACGGTAATATCTTACACACACACACACACACACACACATGCGTATATAGAACACGAGACGTGTGCCGCACCGCAGGTCGTCTCGCATTTTTCATCGCGAATAAATTTCCCCTTGTTGGGGGTATGGAGAGGAGAAAGCGCACGCGTCAGGGAGACGGAAAATCGTCAGAGTCACCGAACGCGAAACGATAATAACGTTATACACTTTGCCACGCCACCTCCGGTATGCCGTTTCCCTTCCGAACAACAAAATTGTGGACGCCATGCCGTAAACTAGCGGACCGGGAGCGAATTCGATTCCTCGCGTCTGAAAAATGTAATTTTGACCGTCTCCGAGAAAATCGCAAATTAAAAATAAGAAAATACAAAACTCATCTCGCGAAAATCTCCAGCGTTCGCGGGGTACTAATTCTTGACACGAAAAATTGAAGTCGAATTTCAGACAATCAAATTTTCGTTCATTTACGCGGTGTTTAGTACCTACAGTAGTTAGTGGAGTATAGTTGCACGCCGATATTATTTATTGTACTACTATATAATAACTATCATGATTTATAAATATGTACCTATGTAGTGTGTGAATGGAAAACAAAATTAACATAATGTCATGTATTTATAAAACCGTATTGCTAATATTTCAACTGTATGAGTTAAATTTTTTTTAAATTATTACGCAATTAAATATTTGAAATAAATTGATCGAGAAAAAAAATTCTAATAAATATTCGTAAAAATCAGTAAATGATTCCGGAAGTTTTTCCGTCGTTTCTATGGGACAAGTCAATGGCATATTGCACTGTACCGAATTGATAAATAATTTTTTTTGTACATAATGGTTCTGAGCGAAAATTCTTTCAAATATACAGTATTTATATATTTTTTTCGTTTTAGTCTAATTATGGACACTTTTTTTTCTTTTTTTTTTGAATCAAAGCTTTATAGAATTTGGTAATCAGCATTCGGTGGAATTTTTTATTATATCAATAACAATTTCAAATCTTTTGAAAGGCTGGACATAACTATTGAATGAAATCTATTGTCTGAAAAAATTCGTTCTTAACAAAAATGAAAAAAAAAAAAAAAAAAAAAAAAAACATCAGCATCACCAAACTAATAAATTGTTTTTAGATTTACCTGATGATTTTAGATCCACACCGTGTTATCTTATACTATAAAACGAGCAAGGAATTGTATGTAACTATTTTCAGTCATGTCATCAAGAAAACGGCTCTAACGATTTTTCTTATATTTCATTTATAAAGAGTTTTCGACCTCAGGAATCCAATGGACTTAGTCAAAATTTCAAGAAAATTTCATTTCTATGAGTTTTCATAAAAATTTTTACACAGTAAAAGTATCTGTGGGTGAGGTTCGCGGAACGGCAACGGACGGCGGCTAGACGTGGCCGTCCAAACTTCCCCTTCCATATCGCCGTCGCGCGACGTGATAGTTCATATCTTTATACGTTGCTAATGGAAATCCTTTCTTGGGACCGCGATGATGACAACGCGACGTTCTGGGTTCTGGTAACCACAATTCGATTCTCCCTGCATGTAGCGTTCTCCCTGCATCGGACCCCCAGCGTGTCCGACGGCCAGCCGTTGAGTGATAAAAATATAATACACATTAAACTATTTAAATGATTCGAATAATACTTTTAAAAATTCAAAAAATTAATTTTTTAAATAATATTCACAAATTTAATGGTAAATATCTTTTAATTTTACATTTTATGAAACATTTTATTAAACAGTACTTCTGCAAAAAGAACAAATTCAAAACTCAAATTCAAACTTCCGTGTATATACTTATCAAGTAAATATTAATATTTTTTATTAAATGCAGTTTACAAATTATTTTCTGGAAAAAAATTTATTTTAAAATCATAAATTATAAAATTTGCTTCGATTAATTACACGAAATTTCTCACGTATACCTCATATTCGGAAAGTACCAATAAATTCTATAAGCTTTGAACTTTCAGTTTATCACTATCTGCATTGGGGAATTCGCGATTTCATGTTAAAAATAATTAACTTCATGAAAGCTCCCCAAAAGACTAATGCAATATTTATTTATCTTTGCACCCTTATATCTGAAAATTTTGCACGACAATCGACTATAAGACCCATACCATTTGATTCCTGAGGCTTTTCTCTAACAACCTGTATGTGTCTTAGTTGGGGAATTCATTGGCCAGAGCATCCTTAAAATCTTTAAGATATTTTTTTTCATAATACCCTAAAAAAATATAAATTTATAAATATATAAAGATGAAAAATTCGCTTGGCATTTTAAGATTTTACTTTTCAAATATTATTTCCGAAAACAAATTAGTAAAAAATAGTAAAATTTCAAAACACAACATATCAAGTTTATACATTAAGGGTGACTTTTGCAAGCTATAATTTTCTGAACATTTTTCATTCATTAACGAAAATCTACTTAAAAAAAAATAAGCATACTTTTTTTGCATAAAAACAATACAGTGTAAAATAACCGCACCTTATTTACTAATAAATAGATCGGAGATCTACGATATCTTACAATCGGAGATCGGCCTTCCTGGTACTTGACTATTATTGGCGCAAAAAGTTCGACTGTTCATATCTTAGGATATGAATAATATGGATGTACATACATATTTAAACTGGGTTCGGTACGAGTATGTTTGAATATGAAAAGAGGTAACCCTAATCAAAATAAATAACTCTGAGTATACATATTGGTATACAAGAAGCGCTGAAAGTTGGGCAATCATAAGTGAACATTTTGTGATTTAAAATTAATAATGTAGAAAACACTTGACGGTAACGTTCCTTCCGTTAGCGTTTAATATTTTTTTGTATTTCGTCACGGGTGCTCGGGAGAAACGATGCCGACGAGATACAATTCGAAATCTTATAATTTCTGCGCGGCTATACTACGTTGGCTGTCAAATACTCAAAAAGCCAAAAATATCGGGCATCGATCACAATGGGTGTCGTATTCAAAAATTAACGTTGCCGATCGTAAATCGAGACGAATCCGCTCCAAGAATTAACATCCGTTAACAAACCCGTCGACTGGACATTTCAACGGTCAAGTCCAAATATTTCGTTTTTCACGCGTATACCGCAACGGCGTCGGACGTATTTAATATACCGATGGGTAATTTACGGATAATTTGAATCGTGAGAAACCATATGCGCTTGTCACGTGTAGACACACGATACATATTTTTGTGCATATGTGTATGTGTGAGTGTGTGTGCGCGCCCGTACATATGACCTGACATTCAATGAATATTATCGAAGAGTTTCCCGTGGGAGCAACCGAATGAAAAACAAAAAAAATAAAAATAAAAACGAAAACGAAAGCAAAAATACTATAGTACATGAATAACGGATGAGTTTTAATTCGAAAATGTAGACATTTCGTAAAAAAAAAAAAAAAAAAATGAATAAAAAAAAATAATAATAATAATACGTAATAATAAACCGTATCCCGTCATATCTCTGGAGAGGTGACTTCGCGTTCCGACGACAATGCGTATATCGTTTCGCTAAAATCAAACTTCTGAAAACACAAATACATTAACGACATTATTCATAAGCCAAACGCGCACAACGGGTACGTCGCACAATCACGACAGACACACGCGCACACCGGAAAACGGAACAAAAGCCCAGTGACGCAGACGGTATTACCGACGAACTCATCTGATCAGAGAACTTTAACTACCTACACACGTATATCGCGTATACATAAAACGTAATAATAATGATATACCGTCATCGCCGTATGTGCACGCGTTCACGGTCGACTCGATTTCATTTTTCCCTAACACAAAATCAATATTCGTTTCACCGTAAAACTCATTTCGAAATACGAGACAAACGATAGACGCAAACGAATCGACCGATTCTTAAACAACAAAAATAATAATAATACTAATAATAATACATTAATTGTTCGCGTTTCGTTTATTCCTTCTCCGATTTGAACTGAATCATAGAGATCCAACCACGTGAACATGTCGACACTCCGTATATTTAATTGTTGTCCACGTCATTATAGTGGTCTAATTTATTTATTTATTTATTCATTTTTTTTTTTTTTTTTTTTTTTTTTTGTAAAACCAGCAGATTCCCATTGTTTCACTAAAAATTAATTACAATTTCGTTTAAACGTACTAGAATTCATTGAACGTTAAAACACATTTAATTGATGAATAAATTAGTAATTGCCGATTAATCAACACGATTCGTGAATCGTGGCTACACAATATTGAGTTTTAATATTTATTTTTAATAGTTAACGATTCGTTGTTTTTGTGATGGGCAACTGTCGCTATTTATATTAAAATAATTTAACATACGTGCGTGGGCAATGGGCACACACACACACACACACACACACACACACACACACACACACGTTTGTTTATGCAAAAGCGCGTTTATATTATTATTAACTGTCATACGCGAGAAGTGACAATCTCAGTAGACGCAAAGATGTCAGATATTCGACAACGAAGTCGTTTGTAACGTTTATCCATATAAACTTGACATATCGCGCATTAATATATTATAAGAATGTAAAACGAATCTGGCCGTTAATTTTTAATACGGCGGAAGGCTTTCTTATACCGTGGACCGTGGAATCACCTGAGCACTGGCACTGAAGCGGCACTTCCAGGAACACATTCCAATTTCATTGTCCATTTATTTTTTTATTTATTTTTCTTTTCGTGACTCAGAAATGAATATATTTTTATATATACATTTTCCGTTTTAGTTTTGCAACCATTAAATATCACTTCACATTATGCACACAATTAAAACTATTAGCTGCGTTCACATAATTCTACCAAAATATGAGAACAATAATCTGAGAACAATGAACTATAACTGTTGACTATGAGTTATCACCCCGTCCGTGTTAGTATTGAGTGTGTTTTTAAAAATAAGGACAGAAAATCTAGCCTCATGAAAATTGTTTTCTTTGTAAACAATATTTTTTATTTAGTTAAAACAAACTGTTTTGACTATAATAATAATTACTCCTTTTTAATGAATTAAAAAATAGGCTTGTTTACTGCTATGAAATAAATTTGTATTGTTATGCACTTCAAAACCGTTTACATTTTATCTCGAACGATCTTTTTTTAAGATAAAATACGTATTAGAAAAAATGAGTGATTCACGTGGGTATTCTCAGTGATGAAAAATAAGATGGCGACTAATTGCATATGAATCAAAGACAAAGTAATATTTTTGCAAATGATTTTATTTCCACTTCATATGAACATATAATTCCAAAATTCTGAATAAAAACTTACGATAGATAATACTGTTGATATTAGGTATGAGAAATATTTTAATTTTTCATTACAATTTTTTTTTTTTTTTTTTTTTTGATAAAATATAATAATTTTTACATTCACATATTCACATATAGACCATCATTTGAGATGCATGATAAGTTCAGCTAACGTCGGACGATTAAACATCAAAATTTGTGATTTGATTTGTTTAATATGAATGACACTGTGTGAATGTTCATGTTAAAATAGTAGAGACCAAAAACAAAGATTAAGCTTAAAAGACTAATATTGTTCAGAAAAAATATTTTCCATATTTTTTTAAAGTTTTTTCGTTGTGGAGTGTTGTTGTCATACAAATGTAATTTATTTTAAATTTCTACAGAATTTTACATTGATTAACTAGAATGAAAAAAAACATTCGATATTTTCAGATCGTTTTTTAAAACATTATTTTCTACAAGACCTCATAATAATTTTAAATTTACACAAATAAAAACTACTACTGTAACTGTAAACATATTCAGTCTACAGAGATTTAAGAAAAATTAACATCTCCCACAAAATTTTGAGTATAATTTATTTCGAAAATATATTAACTTATTCATATTGTGGTTAGTAAAAATAGTAATACAATTTAAGGCTTCGAGTTATTCATAATGTTATTTTATAATGAATTAGGTCACATATTTATTGTTTATTAGTCTTAAGATAACATATACTGTTACTAACTCACCATGTATCACGGAAACTCAGTCACTCGTGATGTTTTCTCAAAACATTTTCTGACTTTTTCGTAAATATTGACACTAATTAATTTTTGAATTATAAATTCATTATAACTTATGCATTGTTCATTATAATTAAAGGTTAATTAAAGAAAATTGAATCATTGCAAAAATGTATCATAGAAGTCCATTTTGAAGTAGATCCGATATAAAACTTTTACACATTGAACATATTATTTGGATTACACCACCGTACTTACATATTTAGTATGTTACATTTGATTTGTAAAACATAAACTATGAGATTGGTACAATATGTTTACAAGTGTATTGAACATTCAATTTAAAGTAAACTTAAAAATGAATTTTGTTTTAAATTCAAACATTTAGATTCAAATCTGAGCTTTGTTTTTTCTTTTAATTTGGGAAGATAACAATTTAAAAGAACTAAAAAAACAATAATGCTTGAATTCATTGAAAAAAGCAGATGGATTAAAAAAAAAAAGATTAAAAAAAAATAAAATAAAAAAAAGGTGTTAAGTGAGATGATGGTGGTACAAGTTCGTTCTTCGTCCCTTCGGTCCTCAGACAAGATATTGGTGATGAATGTATTAAGTTTTAAAGAAATGATGACTCATTTCTTTAGTATAAAACGATTCTGAGCAAAGCTTCAGTGTAATATAATATATTATTATTTAAATACTGTTTACGTATTTTACGGTTTTTTGTATAATTTTTGGTGATTTTTTTTGTAATTAAACCCTCATAAAATATTCAATTAGATATAACTCATTTAAACTTCAATTGTTATAACAATTATAACTCATTAGAAATGTTCTGTCCTCAAAAGATTCGAAAAATGTTTTTATATCTATGTTCCAAGTTTTATTGTGATCAGAAGTGTGTATAAAAAAAAATCCTGAGTCACAATTTTTGAATTTTTGTTAGGATAATTAGGTAGGTATATGAGTAAGGTCATATTAAATTTTTAGAACTTTTTGTCAAATATTTAAAATTATATTACATAACAACTTTCAAACAATTTGGTAAATTAAAAGTTCTATATTTAAGTCAAAAGTGCTATAATTGTTCTGAAAATGTTGTCCAATATAAAAAAGTATGTATTTGATATTGGATAAAAAATGTTCAAGTTTCTAGCATCAATACTTTTCGATTTATGACTAATTACCTAAAATCTGAACAGTGAAAATCTCGTTTACGGCGGATTTTTACCGATTTTATCGTTTTTACTCAGTTTTTCGTTCGTTATTCTTGATTACTGGAAAAACTATGGAGATTTTGGAAAAATGACCTCTTTAAAGTACCATCTCAGTTCAATTTCGAATCTAAAAAGTTACTGGATGAAACTTTTGAACAAGGATTTCTATACGAAAAAATGTTAACAGAAAAAAGAAAAAGTAAACATCATTGTAAAACCATAAGATCCTTCGCTTCACTCAGAATCTAAAATGTATGAATATGAATATAATATTATAATACCTTTAATCGAGATGACGATCCGAGGTTTATAGTTGATTTTAATGTTGTGTATTAATTATAAGTCAATTATTACCTCAGTATATGAATGATATTATTATCTACTTATATATTATCAGGTTTTTTATTAACTTTGAGATTTATGGAAATCATCTATAAATCCCTTGTTGACGATCGACGCGTGGCAGGTACAGGCGGATTCGACTTTTTTTCACGGATCGCACGTTCCAGGCCACCGGAAGAAAAGAAAATCCATTCGTGTTTGGGTTGTACCCGACCGCCAAAGATAATAAGCAAACTCTCCTGCGCCTCGCACGTGTTGTCGGCACTGTCGCGCTTGCCGACGACGGTTCCATGGTCGTTGTAGATAAATAATACAAATACGTGTTTTCACTGACCTTGGGTGGACGCGATCCGCAGGGAAATAAACTCATTTTTCCATGACTTCGACGAACGCGTCGCATTTTCGTCGTGCGCCGCCATTAAGTGACACTCGATTGAGAAGTAAAAAAAAAAAGCAACTTCAGAAATAATAAAATCCATCTGGACACTTCGCAATTACATTATTTTACGACAAACATGATGACGAATTATTCTTGTCGACTATTGTGTAACGCCGTCGTCGTCGTGGCTGCGTCTGGATATCGTTGTTCATAGGTGGGTATTTGATACTTTTATTTTGTCCCCCCATAATTCCAACTACAAAAAGCTGGTAAGTGAGATGATGGTGGTACAAGTTCGTCCTTCGTTCCTTCGATCCTCGGACAAGATATTGGTGATGAATATATTAAGTTTTGAAGAAATGATGACTCATTTATTTAGTATAAAACGATTCTGAGCAAAGTTTCAGTGTAATATAATATATTATTATTTAAATACTGTTCACGTATTTTACGGTTATTTGTATAATTTTTGGTGAGTTTTTTTGTAATTTAACCCTCATAAAATATTCAATTAGATATATCGATTGAGAAGTAAAAAAAAAAGCAGCTTCAGAAATAATTAAATCCATCTGGACACTTCGCCATTACATTATTTTACGACAAACATGTGAGTACGCGTAGGTACCAAGTTTAATTCGTTGATGACGGTATATTTATCGCAAGTCTTTTATTACATACGTACTTTCCCTCGGTAATTTTTGGTTTAGCAACAACATTTTTAAATATGATACAATTAATTATCCGATTTAACTTGTGTCAATAAATTAAATATCTGTCTCAATGTTTAATGTTGAAACTTTGAACTTTATAAACATTACAAGATAGGTAGGTATCGGTATGTGAAAATATTATTCGGATAAAAAATATATTATTTATTAACATCAGCTAAAATATTGGTAAAAACCACGGTTAATGATTTGTTTTATCAATTATTTTGTTACTTTCTATATTTTAATTTGCTATACATAATTAATGAAAAAAAAAAAATCAATTATTTGTATAGTTAATATGCAGTTATAGTAATCATATATTAATTAATGTGGTTTAATTAACGATAACAATAGGATAGTAACATGATAATGTGTTTATTTGTTATACGGAAATACGTTTCCGAATGCCATACCCCCATTCGGATGAATCCATCGGAACTTTCCCACATAACCGAACCCATCCGTACACGGAAAATTTTCAAGAATACGTATTTTTTGGATCATGTGGAAATCCGTGTGGAAACTACGGTTTTCGTATGCGGATCCGATCCGAATGATTTCAAGAATAGACCCCTAGAATACAACTCTCAAATCTACTTTCATTTGGACGTTCGATTCGATATTGTATATTACCGATAATATATCACCTACACCGAATTTATATCAATCGCGTTTCTTTAGTAAAGAACATTTTCCCATAGTTATTATGAGTATTATTAAGTACAAAATAAAATGCGAACACAATAAACGTATAACCCTACCATAATTTCGAAAACATTTGCATTGTCTTTTGAAATAACACATTTTTCATTGACGTGAATCATGATAATTTATTCACTGTATTTTAATATTCAATAAAAATTAATTTCGATGATTCAATGAACATTCACATATTGGACAGGAAAATAATTTAACGTTATGAACACGATTGTTAATGAAATATGTATAGTATAATATGTAGGTTTATAAATGTGTTGATTAAAATGTTATCGTTGAAGATGAATCATTTTTGCACGGAGTGCACATCGCGTGAAAATGAAATTTGAGTATTTATTAAAAATGTAAACTCTCTCATAAATTACGGACCTTTTCGTTGCTTTTGAATATTTTACGCATTTGTACGAAATTTCATCCGAGTCATATTCATAATTGGTGAAGTTATGAGTAAAAATGTGTTTCGAACCCCTGTTTTTGGCACCGGAATTATTTATGATTAAAGTTGCATGATATTGTCCCAAAATCGCCCTACGAAAGAACCGCCCAGAAGTTTGATGATACTAAGGGTTGGACACATAATATACATCAAGTCAACTCGTTTGTAAAAAAAAAATGTATATATATATACATACGTATGTATTATAATATCTATATTAATTCATAAAGTTCAAAGTGCAGGACGCGTAATAAAGGACATGGCCAAAAATTAACTTCGTTCCACACACATACTTTAAAACTGTGATTAACATACTGAAAGCAGTGTACGTATACACGAAGGGTATTGTGTGCGCATACGCTCGTGCGAATTCATACAAAAATATCACCATTATCATACGTACGATACAATATACTATATACATGTCATAAAAACGAGGTTTTCACACAAATGTTTTAGAATATCTTTTTTTTAATTTTTTTTTTTTTTTTAATTTTATTTCATTAGAAAAAACGAATAATTACGATCTATACATTATGTTTGTACAACAAGTAATTTTTATATTTTCATTTATAATAGCGGGAAGTGACAGAAAGGAGGGCACTCAGTAGTGACACCCGATAGTTTTTAGATTAGCGGGTCTCTAGGCCATGACCGTTTTAATCTTATGGGAGGATTATCAGGAATATCACGGGAAGAGAGACGGTTTATTAGTGGGTTTTTATGGTGAATTAGATTAGAGTGGAATGAGAGGAAGTAAGATTTAGTCAATTGAAGAATATCCAAATGTAATTAAGTGAATTATTTTTAATGTGTAATTCGTTATGGTTAACTTACTGGTTCCGCTACACCACTACAGAGTTCACTCGTTGGGGATAGTTATATACACGTATTAGTGTGTACGTCCTTCGTGTCGTTTGATAAATTTATATTTTGATATTTGGTATCCAAGTAGAAATATATATGTATGTAATAATATTTAACGGTAAATCAGGAGGAAATCATAATAGTTCATCGACGAGAATTTCACATTTTGCTCGTGGCTTTTGGAGTCACGATTAGAAAACAACTAAAATTCGTTTGATGAAGATTTTTTATTTTTTTTTTATTTAAACTTTGTTGGTACAATTAGTTTCAATGATTACAATTAAAAATACAATTATGAATAGACGAAGATTTAATGGTTGCATCCAAAAACCGCACACTTTTGATTTTGACCCTAAAAAGGTCGACAGCCAAAAACCGCACAGCTTATCGGTCAATTACCGCACATTTATAGTGGGTTAAAACCGCACACTATTTTTAATGAAAATAGTGAAAAGATAAGATGATGATAGTGTCATCTATGATATCTACCAGTACCATAAGGGAATTCAAAATATAATCCGTCCAATTGAAAAACAAAAACAAGTTAGTAAATAGGTACATTATAATAATATTTTTGATTTTTAATTAAATTGTATTTATTTTTAGGAGCATTTGTTTATTTGTTGGGAAGAATTTTTACGCGACGGAAATCGAATAAAGTTTTTAAAAAACGTCGGCAGTCGGTTTCAACCAATCAAACTTTGAGAGTTTAAAATTTTTTTAAAATTAATATTTCAAATTCTTTAAATACCTTCAAATTTTTAGTTTTAGATTTTTTTTTTTAATTAATATTTTAAATTATTGAATATATGCATTTTAAAGTTGACATTAATTCATATTATAGGTATTTTTTTATTTGTCGACATTTTTGGGGTTAAAATCATAACTGTGCGGCTTTTGGATACGACAATTTTTAAAATTGTGCGGTTTCAACCTATTAAATGTGTGTGGTTTTAACCTACTAAAAGTGTGCGGGTTTGTCCTGTATTTTATCAAAAGTGTGCGGTTTTTGGAGTCAACGGATTTAATGTATGAAATATATAAATATATTCAGTTTGAATTTTCGGTCATTTTTCCTTACTTCGGCAAAACTATTAAACGTTTTGACAAATGATTACACCAAAATACGAAGAAAACGATATTTTTACTCTCTTGGAGCTCTGTAAAATGTTTGGTAATTTTTACTGCATGATCACACACTAACACATACACAAATGAATCAACTACACACAGTACAATTAATACATATATACATGGTATACGTTTATATATTTATGAACAACAGAAATAAAACATATCATGACATATAAATACATATTACCATATATAATTATAGTATTATTCGAGGCCGTGCCATCGGTGAAATTTGTCCATATCAATCCCAGTCAAAGACATTTCGTTTACCGAATGAAATCTGAAAACATTCATCGTGTTTGGGTGAGACAGCTTTTATATATTATTTTTTTATTTCACGTCATAATTTTATTAGTACAATAGTAGTTACAATAATAATAATAATAATAATAACAATAATAATAATAATAATAATAATAATACAAATGAAAAAAATCATTTTTATGAGATCAAAATTATGAACAATTCTTTCGTGTACCAAATCCGGTAAAATGTGGTTAACTTTATCTAATGAAAGGTTCGTACTACGCGCATGATTATTAAGTGGCCTGTGTTTTTTTTAAGTGTAGCTGTTCTGTGGTAATGTGCGATAGAGCGTTTTTAAATAATTTTCATTCATAAAAAAAGCGATTATCATTTCCCGTTGAAAGCGAATGAAAACGATTTTATTTTCTTTTAACGTTTTCGTCAAAAATCCGCGAATAAAACTGCCCAGAAATCGTTTCTGCCATGCGGCTTTTCCCGATTATCATATATTATTATACATATGTTCACAAAGTGAAAATTTATACTCGTTTTCCGCGCCGGACTACAGCAAAACGGTCTCGCGGTAACGCGGTCCCGAGCGTATATTAATAAATAACATAAAATATATAATAACAACCACCTCTCCAGGCCGGCGAGGCGTCGCGGAAAACTACACCGCGGTAAATCGAATTAAAACTAATGAATTTCAGTGGTGCATAAAATCAGCTGTTATATTACGTAAAGTCGTATGGTGACATGACCGAAAAAAAAATAGCGTACTACAGTCGCGGTTTTTGAAACAATGTGAGCGTGTGTGTAAGATTGTAAAAGCTTAAAACCAGAAAAGTTCGCCCTTCTTATGAAATTTATTAAGTAATTTTATAAACGCATTATTACAGTAAACAATTTGTTGAATTAAAAAATTTCCCAGTATAATATGTAAACGAACAAAACAATTTTTCGTTTAAAAATAAATTATTGACTTAATCAAATTAATTAAATTATATTTAATAAAATAATCGCCAGCTGACAATGTTTAATTATGGGTAAAAATGAACCATTTATGATCCGGAAATTTCCACTTGTTAAAACATGTTCCGATTTAAATGTCATTTTACTCGATTTCGAAAATAGCCAAAATTCTAACTTCGTCTCACCTAAATCAACAATTGAAAATATTACACTGCCATAACAGTATTTACATTAAGTTTACGGAGTTGTACGATGTATTACACGAAACAAAGCGGTTGATTTTAATAATTTACAAATATATTTTAAAATAATATTATATAGCTTAGATATAATTATTATATACCTTAGATGATAATTTAATAAAATGTCCACCTACTCCATTAAAAAAAATATATCTCCTTATTTATTTTCATATAAAATTCGAAATTATACGAAAAATTCTTCAATTTTATGTCACGACGTCCAGTCGTGATTTATCTCTCGGCTTCGTTTCAGCTGTGATAATGATTTCTGAAATTGAAATCCGTATAGTGAATACACAACATCAATCGATAACGTTTCGTAAACGCCAGGCGGATTTTAATTATTATTAAATCATGTAACGCGCGTTCGGTTTTCTCGTATTAATCCAAAGCGATTCTCTCGTCGGTTTATTTTTTTTTCTAAATTATCATTACATCGTGGCGGCGGCGGCCGGTCAACGGTCGCAAAGTCGTATAAAACCCGCGGCGTTGGCACATTTATCAAACGGGGTCGCAATACATTCGTAAACATGTATATACGTCTAAAGAACAGCGGCGTGAAGCGCGTACACACTCTTTATATTGCCCCGTCGTTAAGCCCGTTCAAACTTTTTAACCAAACCCAAATCTCGTCCGATCGGCGAGGCAATAAACTCGTGGCGCTTTATTGGCCCCAAGGAACCGCGGCGGTCCGTGCGGGCGTAGCGACACGGAGACCGGAAGAACGGAAGGAAGGAAGGAAGGCAGGAAGGAAGCGAGTGACTGTTCCGCCGTCGTCGTATATATATACGTGTATACCGATGACGACCGAAATCAGCGGACGCGAGTGACGTCGGGAAGACTACGAGAACTGTATACAACTGTTATACGTGTACTATACACAAAGGTACACACCGTACTTTCGTTATTTCGGTTTTTTCCCCTTTTTTTTTCTTTTATGTCGAACGCGCCTTGTAAAACGTTTAGCCGAAACTACCGCGTTTCACGTCATAAACGCGGTGGAGGCGGACGGGAAGATGGATATATATATATATAGAGAGAGAGAGAGAGAGAGAGAGAAATAGAGAGAAAGAGAAATAGAGAGAAAGAGAGGGGGGAAGAAGAGGTATAAATGGAAAAAAAAAATCGAGACGAGAGAATAAGATAGACCACGACGTACGGACGGACGGACGGAGGGAGGTAGTGTCGGCGAAGGGGACGGGAAAGTTGATGCGGATTATGACGTCGCGAAACCGACGACGACGTGGAGGGGCGGGGCGCACGCGGGCAGGGGGACACCGGCGGCGTTGCCCCGGAGTTATTGTTCACCTTCGGAGTCACGTCGCCGGGCCGCGTCTCTCGCTCGGCAGTTACCGCGCGCGCGCGCCATTCTTTCGTCAAAATTGTCCAAACAGCCCCCCGGGGTGCCATATCGACACGGTCTATCTTGATTGCTTGCCGATTATACGCGCGCGTTCGCACGCACGCACGCACTCGCACGTCCCTCACCCGCCCCGTTCCCGGTCGACCGCGCGCCTCCACACCCCCCATCCGTTCGAGCTGCTTCCCCCTCGCCCCGAGTGTACCTCGTACCCCCGGCCCTGCGTACCGTGCGGTCCCGCACCGGCGTGTCGCTGTCGTCCGAATGTCTCTTCTGCTCTCCGACTCTATCGCACTCTTTCTCTCGCTATTAGAGTACGTCGGAAGACGCCGCCGACGAGACGACTTTCGCGGTCGCCTCTCGTGTCGTACCATGTGCCGCCGGTGTTGTGATTTTTCCGTTTGAAATTAAAAAAAAAAAAAAAAAAAAATTGACATTAGGAAACACATCGAAAAGCGAAAAATCGTAGGATTGACGCTAAAACGTGATAATTTTAGTTACCACTTACCGGTTTACGTTAGCACTGCGATTGAGCTCTATTCTCTTATGTCTTAATGTAATGTACGAGTATACACACACACACACACACACACACGCTGTTAAATATTATGTACAGAGTATACCTATATATCAGGGGTCGGCAAGTGATTTCTACTGGAGTCCGGAAAACCAAAATAATTCGTAAACGGGGTCCGTAGAGAAAAAAATTAATTTTATTACATTTTTCAATAGTTATTACTAAAATGTTAAAATTATATGAAGAGTTAACATGCCTTGTGATGTTATATACCAGGGGCGGCCAAACGGTCGATCCCGATCGAGTTTTCAAGGCTCAAGGTGAGAATCCGTTAACTTTGTTCTCTACTCGTTTATAAAAAAAATTGTTTTACAAAACGATGTCTTTTTTAATAATCACGACGGAAATTGAAATAACGTACTTATTAAACTATCAAAGAAAGATATGTCGACGGTCTAGATCACTGCCTTCCGCGGTCCGCCAGTTGCCTACCGTTGCTATATATATATATACAGTATAACTTATACATAATATACATATCTGAATGTATATTACGTACACCTCACCTATTGTGGATTTTATGGAGACAGCAGTAGTTTGTACTTGTATCATTCGACACAGGAAAAATCAACAGAAAAGGAAATATTGGGTTCATTGGGAATTATTTGATGTTCAAAGAGTTAAGAAGTTACTTAGAGAAATTCTTTGGTTATTTGACGAGCTAATTACATTTCTGGAACCTGCCATCACCTACCGAAATACAAACACGTGTCTGGCATGATGACTATGTGACTTGCTCGGACGTCACTGAAAAAATGAAACGGCAACTAAATTGTCGCCCGTGTGCGCCGCACGTAGATACCAAACTATAGACAAGGAAACTCCACGGAGACAGTTTCGTTGCCCTTCTGTCGGCGGGTTGAGCAATTTAAAAAGTTGCGATGCTCCGTGTGCGGGACTACATTTGACTTTGTAGAATTTGTGGAAAAGACAAAAAATTGCTCGTGTGCGGCCGCCCATACTCGCGGTCGCCGATATATCGTTCGTTATTTAGACGCGTCCGCTGTTCAGAGAGAAATATAAAAGAGGTGAAAATGTCTCCGTCCCCGTAAAAAAGTCCGCTATTCGGAGGTGTCTGTTAAGGGAGGTTTCTCTGTGTGCACATATACATATATAATATATAGGTATACACTGTACATTATATTTACCCCAAAATTACCTTTTCATATACATTCTATACAAAATATACACACAGCGATTTTAGACTTAACGGTAATTTCGGTCCTCCCATTATCGCTTTCAGGTGCTTTTGTATTGCATTGGTTATAAAAACAGTATTCACTTAATCTGTTAAACCGCCTACTGTTGTAAATTACAGTAATCCTTTAAGTCACTAATACGCCTTGTTTTTATATTAATCATATTTAACTGCTGTCTGTTTTTTTTTCGAAGAATACTTACTTATAAATACTAGCATTTTAAAATTTTTTTTATTGTATGCGTTATGGAATATACCTATTGGTTGAGAACACTCCGGATGATTGGAACGGGAAAACGACATGCGACATTTTTGTTATTCAATTGGAAAACTCGGAACTGCATCGTTAAAATAATTGTAATTATTGTCGTAATTTAAGTGGCATCACATTGTTTGCAAAGAAATCAATAATGCGATAGGGGGAATATTAAATTCACTGTCAACATCGGAACTCGGCATTTTAACTGTGACGAAAAAAAAAGTTAAAACTGTCAAAATATATCCCGAATTCATTGACGCCCGTAAAAAGTTATTGCGCCGAATATGATGGATTACACTTGAAGCGTGTATAGGAAAATCGACGTATTTGTATACAAGCCCATTGCCTATAATATATCCGATATCAGTCAATAATAACGTTGAACGGTTCGTTAACATATCTCATAGTCACGCAGTGATAAAAAACAGTCGTGATAATAAATGAGATTATACGACAATTAATTTAATACGAGCTCATTGAATTAAAATATGACCGAATTGAATAACGAAAAAAAAAACGATTCCTCCGTGTTACTTAAAATAGGCGAACGAATGCCTAAAGTTTCTGTGTTTCAAGTCATTCGTAAATAAAATATTAGCGTATGATAATATAAGTATGCACATATTGTTCAATTGTAATATTGATTGTGTTGACCCACTTGCTAGAGTACCTTATAACACACCAAGTGAGCGTTCTTGTTAAACGCTGACTTTTTGTATTGTATTTAGGCTCATCGTATCAACAAAACCACAGCCCTGAAAACTAATTATAGAAACTTAGTTTAATACGAAGAAAACAAATCCGAGATTTTTCGCACTGGCAATTTGGTGGTAATTTTCTGTTTATTAAAAACAAAAATTAATAAATAAATCATTTATTTGTATATAGACTAAGGAGCGTTGTTTGGTACACGCTAATGGCCGACTAATAAAAGTTTAACGTAGTTCTTTATATTTTCGAGGATTCTAAAAATCACGCTGGTCAAGTTTTTGTTAATATTTTTGTCAAGTCATTAATGTTTTAGATTCTAAGTGAGACGAAAAATGTATCGACTACGGGTTTTACAATGATACGTTTTATTTTTTTATTTTTTTTTCGTATATAGGAATGTTATCGCGTTTTCGAGGAGAAATAATAATAAATATTCCAGCATCTCTATAGATTCAAAATGTCATCTAGTTGTTACTAAAAACTTGTCATTTATTACATTCTCATTACTTATTCTCGGTAGTGTTTCCATGTGTAAAGAAAAATTACTGAAAATTGAGTAAAATCGCTAAAATTGTATGTATACGAGAATTGCGTAAAATCCAGTTATTAAATTTGGCTAGAAATCCAAAAATAATGGTGCTAGACTCTTTAAATTTTCAAAAAAATTCAACATGACCATTAAATGGACTTGAAAAAGTTTTGAAAACATTTTATCATTTTTAGGCTAAATATACAACTCTTAAATTATTAAAAATAAGTCATTTTATTTTTAGTTACCATTAAGAAAATTTTGAATATTTAATAAAAATCTTAAAATGTCATTGCATTTTATTCATATGCTTGACAAATCGCATTGACGAAATTTCGAATATCGTTAGTCGGGATTATTTTAATTTAAAATTAAAATCGCGTTTAAAGTTCTAATTTTGACGAAAACAATTAATTAGGTACACATAAATAAATTATATTTTTCAATAAAAAACTAAGAAAAATTTAAAATTATTGTTCAGTTTGGTCAATCGATTTTATATAAGTATTTTTATCAGCCATGGTTTGTTTCAAAAAGATCCACTCCATAAATAATTTTTTACATGCATTTAAATTTAGATTTACTACTCAAATAACTCTTTTTACGTAATATATCAGATGTATTATTTTTATTTTTTTCATAGAATTTGTAACTTTTGGTTATCGGATCTGAAAGTGTTATTCAAGCATTTTTATAAATTGCCATAGCTAATAATACATTTTTATAGTTATTAGTTGCGTTATTATTATTATTTTTTCTTTTATGTAGGCTAGAAGTGTCAGAGTACGGTGAAATTGAGCATTTTGACGAATATCATAAAATAATCATGGATTATCCTTGTCATTATTCCAAAACATTTTGTTTGAAATTTGAAAATTTCATCCATGGTTTATCGCAAGGTTTTTCATATTTTCGAAAACATCACTATTTGGTACAATTAATAATGAAAGGTAACAAGTCAAAACGTGTTATTGCCGAAAATGTCCAATTTCGGAAAACACATATTTCTGTTTCACCCATATTTTAAGTGTTTAAATTAAATTCAAATTATTATACATTATAAGTAGTTTTTTTTTTATTATTTATCTTTGAGTTTGATGCAAAACGTACTATTTCCGGAAATAATAAATTTTGAAAAAAATTAAGGTTGGAAATACCACGTTTTGAAAAAACGCCAACTTTTTAAGCTCTATGTTACACCTTAAAAAATGGTCATGAAAAATATAAAGACAAAAATGAATTCTTTGGTTGTTTTATCATAAGAATCAATATTTATCTCGATTTCGTCAATTTTGGCAATAACACGTTTTGACTCGTTACCCTTCAATTATATTATTTGATAATAATTAAAAAGTATACCTAACTTGAATTTCGCTCAGAATCGTTTTCCGAAAACAATAATTTATGATTGAATTCAAATTTGAAACAAATCTGAAAAGTGGTTTATCCAAGGTACTCGACACTCAATGCCATTATCTCGTCCGAGTACCGAATAATACCAGTGTCTACTAGGGTCTGCAGTTACAAGAGATGTGCGAGTCTAGTCGGAGCGATGGCCGTACGTCAATAAACAAGGTTTACGTGATTATTACTATGTTTCCATAGTGCAAGAATACTACGCGCAAAGTACTAAATGAAAAAAAATAAATCGCTATTGTCGTCGTTAAGTTGTGGTCACTGGTAAAATAGATGTACTTGTTCGCCGAGTGGATAGAACATAACACGGGCGACTTGAATGACGATGGTATTGTTTGTAAGAGTCGAGCGCGAGTGGCCCAATAATATCGTAAATAGATAATCAAGTACGGATTCGCGCGCTGTTGCTTCCGAATTTTGCGATTGGTGGTCGTTTGGCGATTCATTAGTATGGATTATTTAAGAAGACACGTGGCGGGGTCGATGACAACGGGTCTCGTATTTTTTTCTTTACATTCTTCCACCGAAAATCACCGAAAAAGAGGAGAATGGTGTGAGAGATAAAGCGAGAGGGAGAGTGAAGAGAGAGCTAGACTGAAAAAGAAAGAGAGAGACTTAAAGGGGTCCGAAACAGAGAGATAGAACTTTCTCGTGACGACGGAGTGTTTAATTATACGCCAAACTCAAAGTTAATAACGCGCGCATTTTCGCCTTGAGCTGTTTTAATATTTATTAATAATACCACCAACGCCGACGACGAGCACGCACACACACTCACACATACACCCACACACAAGTACAGTACAGTACTTGTAAATATGTAAATATATGTATTTATGTGTTTGTAGGTGTATTCGCACAGAGTGATACATTTATCATTGGTCGGTCGATATTTTCTAAAGGTATCCGTATTCCATATGCCTGTTGTTCTTTTTCCTCCCAGCCGCGTACGCCTTGGAATATAAACTAGTCTCCCCCAACATCTGCGTTCAACCTTGATTTGATTTAACATATAAGTCGATCTCAAATAGGTAGTTTCATATCCCAGCCGTAAGTCGGGTCGTAAGTAATAAACAAGCTTATCGTACTCTACTCAACTGTGGTGGCCATTCTTGAGGTTTCCGTCACCTACTATATAAAATCGTCCAGCTCTTTCCTTTAAACATGTC
This sequence comes from Therioaphis trifolii, assembly GCA_027580255.1. Lineage (NCBI taxonomy): Eukaryota > Metazoa > Arthropoda > Insecta > Hemiptera > Aphididae > Therioaphis > Therioaphis trifolii. Next base: position 7,816,924 of record CM050405.1, on the reverse strand, counting down.
GCGGTCGAGTATCCGGCGATCGCGACCGTCTTCCCTCTACGTCCACGCGTCGCACCCGATAACCGGTTTGCGCGCCGCCAGTCCGCGGCACCGCCGGTGTGGCCGGGGATATTTACCGCGTGACATTTTACCCCCTCCGGTAAATTTTCACTAGTGAAATTTTACCTCCCGGTAAATATTCGCTAGTGAAATTATACCTCCCGGTAAGTATTCGCTAGTGAAATTTTACCGGGGTTTATAAATACACTTGGGTAAAATTCCACTAGTGAATTTTTACCCCCCGGTAAAAAATCACTAGTGGATATTTACCGGGGGTAAAAAATCACTAGCGGATATTTACCGGGGGTAAAATTTCACTAGTGAATATTTACCGGGAGGTAAAATTTCACTAGTGAAAATTTACCAGTAGGTAAAATTTTACTAGATTAAATTAAGTTTTTCATCATGATCCTCGAGGAAGCCCAGGTCCCGGAGAAAATACTCAAGTACCCCCCCCTTCTAGTTGGGCTTGTTAATATACTTGAAACTTACTTGATGAGTTATCAACGAACTAGTTGTGTATTTCAATATATATATATATATATATATATATATATATATATATATATATATATATATATATATATATATATATCCTATACCATAAAATAAATAAATAAATAACCATAGTGAATTTTTACCCCCGATAAAATATATCTAGGGAAATTATCCCCCCTCCCAATAAATTGTCTCTAGTGCAATTTTACCTCCCGGTAAATATTCGCTAGTGAAATTTTACCTCCCGGTAAATATTTACTAGTGAAATTTTACCTCCCGGTAAATAATCACTAGTGAAATTTTACCGGGGTTTATAAATACATTGGGGTAAAATTCCACTAGTGAATTTTTACCCCCGGTAAAAAATCACTAGTGGATATTTACCGGGGGTAAAATTTCACTAGCGAATATTTACCGGGAGGTAAAATTTCACTAGTGAAAATTTACCGGGGGGGTAAAATTTCACGAGGGTAAATAATCCCGGTTACACCGGCAAAGGCTCGCGGCGGCAGCGGTGCGCATAGTAGTTAGCTGCAAGTCGTGCTTAACAAGCCATACGGCACGGAGGTTGTCACGTATTTAATTGTTTTAATACAAATTGTGCACATATTTCCGAGGTGTCTTTTTTTTTTATTTCATTTGTTGTCTCTCACCTCTCAACACCGGACACTTCAAACACAGGCTTAACCTAAAAAGGTACTTTGCGTCCTGCCGCGCCTACATGACACGTATTTATTTTTTTATTGTCCGGCAATATAAATGTAAACAAATTCTTCTTGAATTTCATATTAATATTCTATATCCGGTCTGAGAACGTAAATTCCTCTTGAAAACTATGAGATTTGCACAACCGTAGTTGTAAGTGTATATTAAATATATTGCTTTTTTATTTTGTATCGAATCGCGAAAGGTAATGTGCGCCGAAAAATATTGGCACACAATATTTACGCGTTTCACGTGAACGAAGACGCTAATAACTGGTATAAGTTACTACTCGTTTTTTATTTTTTATATTTTTAAGTGTAAAGTCTTTAATACAATATATACTACGAGTTTTACAATTATCGTACAGATTTATCGAGATCAGGTTTAGAAAATAATCTATACATTATTACGAGTGTAGTAAATAATTAACAGCCTTTATACGTAGTGTTTACGTTTTCCCGTAGACAACCCAATGTTTCGTGCGCTATGTTTTCAAAAAAATTTTAATTATCATTTTGTATTGGATAAAATTTCGGAAATTTTCATATCATATACATTAGATAATATGTCAAATAATTTGCGGAAAAGTTCGCATTGAACTGAGAAAATATTTTTTGAATTGTTACTATCATCAGTATGATATACATGTGTTTAGCGTTAGTTGTATGACTCTTAATTATTTTTCGTTTCCTGAGCTTAAAACAAGCGTATTTATGATGCGTCACAATTATGTATATTAATAATAACTAATAAACAACGAAGATTCTACAAAATACGTTTATATGTCATGCCGTTGAATCGTGCGGCATTTGATAATGAAAAAACACGAAGGTCGTTATTTGAGATACAAAATAAAACGTTTAGATGGGAATTAGTTACCACTTAAATGTAATATCCCGTTTTGAGTGAGTGATGTAAACACTGGGAGAGACTAATGGGTAAACCAATGTGGTCCGACCCACGTCCTTCGAGACTTTCGTTTTGAGCTCTCCTACGTGCGCAAAACTGCAAACAAATAAGTATTTCGATACCGCCGCAAAAGGCTCGAAGCTCTTGATATCGGATTGATGATAACATTATACAATTTTGTTAGGACTACGCCAGCAAAAAAATTTCATCAATTCCAGGTGCAAACACGATTACATAAAAATCATAGCCCACAAATATCCTGATATTAAGTGGAAACTGAGTAAATGACACTTATATGATGATCTATAGGCATTTATCAATCTGGATTTTGTTTGCTTTGGTCAGAAATTAAATATGCATTTTTGTATATTGGGTTTTCATAAACCCGTATTATAATTTATAGAGTTTTTTATTCGTAATTATAAAATTATTAAAGTCGATAGTATCAAATTTTTCATTTAATCTTTGAGGCGAATAAGTTGAAGTCGGATTAATATATTTCTACAGACTAGAACATTTATTTAATTTAATTTACTCTTTATATCGCATTTTTCAAAGCCGTTATTTTTAATTTTATTATTATTATTTTTAACGCAATTTATTTAGTGTTTTAATTGAAATATCAACTTTTTGTACCTGTAAAATGAATTTAATTTACATTTCGTGACAATATATTCAGGTTTTTTTTTTCATTACTACTATTATTATTAATGCGTCTTTGTATTCAACAACGACTTTAAATGCGTTTGTACGCTGTATTAATACAATTCCAACTTCATGGTTTAAGTTACTTGAACAGAACTAACACTCGAGACTGTTGACTAGACATAGATTTTTTATAAACTTTGCGTACCGACCTATTTATACGAACCTCGTGATCCGTTCGATATTGAAACACGTAAAACACGGTAGGCAAAATTATGAAATATTGTGTCTTAAATTTCAATCATTTTTGATTGTAACTGTAGCATAATAATTCAACCAATCAATAGGAAGTTTTCGAGGTATGGGTTCTACCACTTTATGAGTCGATTCGCATCTCAAATGAATATGATATTCATTCGTCAGAGGTCTTGTTACGATGAAATAAGTCCCCAAACTTTTCACGGTTTAAACGGGAAGTATATATAAAAAAATATATATATATATATACGTGTACACATACTGTATGTATATATTAACAGTATTATACATATATAAAATATAGTCATGTCTCAACACTACTTGTTTACATGGCTAATTAATTTAGCACATAATTACCTAACTATATAATGCAAATATTGTATGTAAAGGTTAAATACTTAAAAAAAAACTCATTTAAATTAAAAAAAAATTTAAAACGAGTTATTTCAATTCTCTTTTATTAATTGTTTTATCTGCCATTCGGCTTGTCTTATTATTAATTTGATCGCGCGAATTGACCGATATGGACTGAATCAAATCGAAACACACGGATTTAAATTACAAGAATACTTTGAAAAAAAAATTCATTGATGAAATTACGATCAATCGGTTCCAAGATTTGAGTCGAAATCTACGCATATTAAGTACGTGAAATGCACTCGCGCCCGCGTGTCTGTGCGTATGTAAATACGTATGAATGTCACGACTTGTCCCGCGCTCGATGTACAGTTCACTCCCACAAGACCGATAACTTTTCTACGCCGCTCGAAACACTCCCTGTACGGAATTCACGCGATCCCTCCAAACTAATTCTTCGCCGCCGTCTCGGCAATGTTTTTTTGTACGTTTGTTTGTGTTATTGTGCGCTCGCGTTTTTTACCGGTGTTTCTTTTTTTGTGTATTGTTTCTTTACGCTTTCGTTTGTATACGTATACAGCATATATATACAGTTACGCGTATACACCCTCGGCTTTATTTTTCTCGGTGGCGGCCGTTAAAAAATTCAATCCGACGCCGTAGCCGACGAAATTATACGTACACGCGTATATTTATCGCACTGCCAGAGTTCACCCCACCCGTGTTCCCTGTATCCCGACATCCCTCCTCGGTATAGGTATATGTGTACACACACATACACATACACCCCGATTCGCTGGCACCGCGATTAATATTTCATAATAGTTTGTCGTCGTCGTCGTCGTCGGCAGTCGATTGGCAGAGAAAAGGAGAAAATTAAAAAAAGAAACCCTAAAACGATATTTTATACAAGGCGAGACTTCGATAACTCGAATCTAAAGGGGGACTATAAATAGCGGAAGAAAATCCAGTTTACAAATACCAATTCATAATTTAAACAACAAAGTTATAGTGCCGTACTGCCATTAAAGTATACGTCTTAAGAAATTACACTATTTAAATACAAATACAAAGCAATACGTGTGATGGATAAAATAAAACGGTAACGCATTCTTGTTGCATGTGTCTTCGCTGTCGCTTACTGATAATGAAATCGGCCAATAAGAATTATTTCATACCGATGCACATTCCATTGGTTAAGCTACTACAATGTTTACCATAGTTATACACAGTTACTTTTCAACATAACATTCTAATAACAGATCGTATATTAAATTTTAATGACAAGTGAATTTGGCAAAAAGTTATCCGATAATTATGACAACATAATACTCGTATTATGTCAGTAGAGTTAAAATAAATATTAGAAAATATTTAACGAATGTATTGTAATGAACTATTTAATAGTGAAAACAAATACCAATGACAATAAAATGTGTTATTTTATAGTCAAAAAACATTGACAATATATTATATATATTAATAGATATGTAGATAAATAGATTGATCAATAGGGTGCCCAGATATAAATTATAATCAAAACAAAGTAGCATGGAAATATCAGTAAACCTCCGTTAAAAAATCAGTGTTAAACGAATACCTAATATTAATGAGATGAACATTAATAAAATTACTCATAAGTTGAAAAGTTCAAACTGAGTTAAAAAGTTAATTTTTAACTTTTTTAATTCAACTAATTAATTAGATTTAGCATAAAAAAAAAAACTAAGTATAGTTAACGCTAATAGTAGTTAATGTTTTAACTTTGTATCATTAATATTTAGTAGTTTTTAGTTTTTAAGTTTGGTTAACATTTCAAGGACAAGATCGTATTTTTCAAAGAAAAATTTGAATGTTTAATTTTGTTAAAATATGAACCTTGTTATCTATGCCATACTTTTGTAAATTCATTTTATTCTTCACCTTTAATTTTTATTATTGTTTCAAAGTTTTAAATTCTTATTTCGTGATTGATATATTTTTTTTTTTAATTTGTCAGTAAAATACAATAAAATATTTCATATACATATTTTTTATTTCAGACGATATAAAGTTGATTTCTCATAAAATATAATAGTATAATACTAAAAAGAATCGGGATGCATTTGATAAAAATAAAAAAACAAAAATATTCTGAGGGCTCATAATAATGGACGATAACAACTATTCATGAATTTGTTTTTTCTATCGTATCAATACATTTACTTATTGATTAGAAAAATAAGATAATATATATATATATATATATATATATATATATATATATATATATATATATATATATATATATATATATATATTTAATTTTACATTTTATATTATTAAAGCTGATGCGATGAAGAACCTTCGATTATTTGAAAGGAAAACATTTTATTGAGTAATAGTTTATATTTATATTATTAAAATTCACATTGAAAATCACTAAATAAACCTTAGAATTGTAAAATGTAGCAACTCTACTCCATATGAGAATTTCAATCTTATTTATTTTATTATCACCGTAACAATAATAATAATAATAATCACACGTTGTTTAACATATATATTTATACATATATTAACAAAGATTCAATTCAATATTAAAGAATTAATAAATAAAAAAAAAATGGAGAATATAAATAAACAACTTTATTAATATAAATACGCTCAACCTGTGAGTTGCCTTACGACACAGTTTACTGTTCAATACAATAATTGTATTGAACAGTAAATTATGTATTACATACAATTATTGTACATGGCTTATATGGTTTAAAATGTATATGGATATAAATAAAACAAAATAAAGATAATAATTAAATTAGTAGTAGAGAAAAAAACAAAGATTTCGATGTTAATAATTAATTTAAATCCTTCGGTTTTTTCAACTACGCCACCGGTTCTTGAACACCCACGTGTCGTGCCTCGTGCGGTATGGTTATTTCGATGATGATATAATGTGATTTGTCAAAAACAGGAGGCGATATCAATAACGGTAATGGTATTATGTATGACATTCGATTGTACAGTACTCCGAAGGAAAAACACGTTTTTCGAAATATGTTTGCGGACCGATCGATACGAATATGACGTCGATCCGAAAATAAAGCAAACGTCCGTCTGCAGAAAATTTTTGTACATTTTTCGTGAAAATTCAGTCGTGTTCAAACAATGTCATCCCATCACTGTATCGATGTCGTCTACCTGTCGCAATCGATATGCGCCGCGTGTGCAATAAATCAGTACCATCGTTCGTCGCGTGTTCGCGATCATCAATATAGTTGAATAAGATTCCGAAACAAAGTTAGACATACGAGTACAAGGCACGACGTACTCGTATATTTTCAGCTACAATGCTTTGCACTACTCACACACACACACTCACACACGCACACTCGGGCACCAAACAATATTATTTAATTATTTATCACGGCCGTGGCGTGCGCGAAATCGTCGTCCGCTCCAGGATAATCGAACAGTTTGTCATCGTCGCGGGCGGCGTGCACGCATAATACACGTGATTTTTTTTTTTAATTTGATTTCTCTTTTACGTTTTTACACACACACACACGTGCACACACACACACACATACACACACACTCACATACGCGAGTGTAAGCGCGATTTGCCGGAATAAATGCAATTTACAACCGTGAAACGTGATGAGGGGATCGCAAAAAAAAAAATGTTTTAGCAATGGACGTTTTATGAAGATATACGCGTATCAATTGGATGAAAACAAAATGTAGAAAAAAAACGCTGGCGAATAAACGTTACCAGGTAGATGATATTCGATATATGTATAAGTATGTGCACGTGTATTATATATATCAACATACACAAACACACGCACACACTGCAGACACAACATATACATGTATGTGTATGCGATACGACGGGTTGGTGACACCATGACACACACACACACAAACACACACTCACACATAATGGTAAATCAGTTTGAACAAACAATGGACCGGGAAAATAAATGAGGAGAAAGCGAGGAGATGCGAATCGAACGGTAGAGAGGTGGCGGGTAGATCGAGTTTGAGGCAAAATACACGATCACGCGCACACCCGTGCAAAAAAATAACACTGGCGCACACACATACACACACACACACACACACACACACACACACACACACACACACACACACACACACACACACACACACACACATACACACAATATTGTACACTCATACGCGCGAGCGTACGGGCGCGTGGCAGGCGGACACGCGGAGAGAGGACGTGACGGAGAACGTATAGTACAACCGGATACAAATGACTTGATCAGTGAGAAATTTCGTATCCCCACGAGGGCTGTACAATGGTCTCCGGGTTATATCCCTCTAAATAAATTAGCCGACGCGATCAATGAGCAAACAACAATCTGCGTATACGGTCATGATTCTTCCGTATGTCGATTGGACGCGGGTTTTATATGTGTGTGTGTGTGTGTGTGTGTGTGTGTGTGTGTGCGTATTCAAATTATAGCCATTTTTACTACTTTTATCCAAAAGGACACGGCGGCGGTTGGAATGACGACGACAACAACAATAATAGTAACACGTGGAATTAATATCGACTGGTAATAATAATAAATTTTATGGCGTACGCAGCCGTGCGGTACGTGTATAGTCGGTAGTTATAACACCATTTTATCGTCTCGTCGTACTTACGCCGTGCGATTATCTCGTACGTGTTATCGTCTTACCCGATAACTGTACGTACACGAGTCGGCGGCACGAACGGATCGGGGCCGGGGGACGGTGGCGTCATTGGCGGCGACTCGAACCGGCGCGGCGTACGTAATATTGCGCTATAATGTCTGTATGCAGCGTGACATTATCGCGAATATCTCGTACATCGCATCGTAATGTTATCATTTGGTTCGAGTGGACTGGAAACGATATGATACGTCGAAAACGTATTATAGTAAACGGTACGATATTGCGAGTTTCTGAAAATCAGAAAAATTATTTTACTCGAAGATTTCGTCTACAGGTCGTGATATCGATTTATTTCGCATTTTCGTACAGGGCTAGTTCTATTTGATTCGTCAACACTTTTTCGGGTAGTAATGATTTTCCAAATGTTTCGTCCAGCTACTCTATAGACGAGAAATTCGATCTAGAGTCTAGACGGTACTATAACAGAAAGGTCATTTTTCGATTTTCTCGAAAAATTTTCCAGGTGTGGCGAAATTTTTTGTCGAAAAACCGAGCGAAAACGTAAAAATTTGCAGTAAATGACACTCGGACGAAATCGGTTTTTGTTATTGAGTCATAACTCAAAAACTAATGTCACTAGAAACTTTGACCACCTATTTAATTCGTCCACACTATGGGTTCATCAAAAAACACGATTGAAGATCGTTCGTTCGGTCCGCTGAAATAGATATGTGACCGTGACCGTGATCGATCGTCAACGACGACCACGTCCGAAGTGGAACCGCGCGTGAAAACCTCCGTTCAGAGGTACCCTTGAATGAAACACTGGAAAAGCGGCGTCTGGTCAGAGATTATGCCGAATAGCCGCAGTCGGCCGCATAAACGCGGTTATTGTTCATTGCACTGGGCGTCACGTGTTTATCGGTCGGAAAATCCAAGTGAGTATACACCAGTACAATATACACACACGTAGACATAGCATACACATTCCATTGTAACCGGGATTATTTACCCCCGTGAAATTTTACCCCCCAGTAAATATTCGCTAGTGAAATTTTACCCCCGGTAAATATCCACTAGTGATTTTTTACCGGGGGTAAAAATTCACTAGTGGAATTTTACCCCAATGTATTTATAAACCCCGGTAAAATTTCATTAGTGAAAATTTACCGGGGGATATAATTTTACTAGATTAAATTAAGTTTTTCATCATGGTCCTCGAGGAAGCCCATGTCCCGGAGAAAATACTCAAGTACCCCCCCTCTAGTTGGGCCTGTTAATATACTTGAAACTTACTTGATGAGTTATCAACGAACTAGTTGTGTATTTTCAATATATATATCTTATACCATAAAATAAATAAATAATTAACCATAGTGAATATTTACCCACGGTAAAATATACTAGGGAAATTATACCCCCCCCCCCTCAATAAATTGTCGCTAGTGCAATTTTACCGGGGGTAAAAATTCACTAGTGGAATTTTACCCAAGTGTATTTATAAACCCCGGTAAAATTTCATTAGTGAAAATTTACCGGGGGATATAATTTTACTAGATTAAATTAAGTTTTTCATCATGGTCCTCGAGGAAGCCCATGTCCCGGAGAAAATACTCAAGTACCCCCCCTCTAGTTGGGCCTGTTAATATACTTGAAACTTACTTGATGAGTTATCAACGAACTAGTTGTGTATTTTCAATATATATATCTTATACCATAAAATAAATAAATAATTAACCATAGTGAATATTTACCCACGGTAAAATATACTAGGGAAATTATACCCCCCCCCCTCAATAAATTGTCGCTAGTGCAATTTTACCGGGGGTAAAAATTCACTAGTGGAATTTTACCCAAGTGTATTTATAAACCCCGGTAAAATTTCACTAGCGAATACTTACCGGGAGGTATAATTTCACTAGTGAAAATTTACCGGGGAGAGGGGGGGTAAAATGTCACGCGGTAAATAATCCCGGCCACACCATGTCTAATAAATTGAATTGCCGAATTTTTCGATATCGCTTGTGAAAATCGACAAGTCGTAACTTATTCGAAATAATATGACGTTATTCACGAGAGAAGATTATCTATGTGGGAAACGGAATATTTTTACCTCGTAGACAATACAGTTATGATAAACGATATCCGGTATACTTACAGTGAAATCTTAATGAATTTCATACACGTCATAATTAATTTTTAACGTGACTTTAACGCAAACTTTAAAACGTAATTTTGAAATAAAATCGATACGTCTGTTTTGACTTCTTTTGACTTGAGTAGTCGACAATTAATAAAATATATTCCAAGACGATAACATTCGTGAATTTCACGGAAAAGGCCGCCGAAGACAACCTTAGCTTTTATCGCGGGCTGGCGTCCAGTTGATAACATACCTCTAACATGTCCGTTACAAGCACATTAGCACGTATTCTACCGTTAAGTTTTACCATTAAGACACTCTAACGAGGGAGACCATACGATGTATAATTTATTTTATGTTAAACGAGATAATAACCGAACTCGAATGTATCATTAGAATTTATTGTAAGCATTGCCGAACGAAACGTATTTAAACACGTTAAATATTCTATTCGGACCGATCAAGTAGTAAGGATAACGTGTGTTTTTGTTTCGATCGGTTATATTTAGTATGATCCGTGGATCGTAATTGTCACGATACTAATAATATAGTGTCTGTTATTTTATTATAAAAAAAAATCGTGACGTTATTTAATGTATGTTACGTAGGCTCGTCATAAATAATATGTGAAATTTTCTTTCGGTATTAACAATTATCTTATTTCTATAGACATGCTATTACAACTGTTGCTAATAAGTAATAAGTAATTATTACAATAATAGTGTCGTAATGTCTTAAAACTGAGATGGAAAACTAAATCGTTTTTGAACTTATTCCTTTTTAATTTGATTGATTTGAAAAAAATCGTTACGAATAAACTGTAATTGAACCAATAGATACATATATAGGTACATAATTGACGCTGATCGTGTAGAATTTGCCTGAGTCTGGAACGTTAATCACTCTGTCGGCTTGGGCTTAAATTCATTCCGGGGATCGTAAAACTATTATCTGATTTGAAAATTACGGTCGAGATGAAAAGATTTACGTATGAGGTATGGCATTATTGTAATAAACGTTAGCAACGGCTGTAATTTAAAAAATATAATAAACGTACCACGCGTTTTATTTATGTCAATTGTCTAATTATTTTAATGATTACGTGATCTACGCTCACGATAATACAATATACCGGTAAACGTCGTGAAACTAATATTTAATGCAAATATGAGTTTCTTCGACAATCAGTTATTATTTATTCGAAAATCATAGTAAACATAATATTATAATAAGTGAGAAGGTTTAAATTTCGTATAATTATTACAGTATCTATATTAAGTGCACAAAGTTATCATCATTTTCGAATATTTAGGTAACGAAATACGAAATGTAATGTAAACGAAGAAAATATTTCCAGAAAAACCGAAGTAAATATGTGAAACTATTAAATTATAATATTTAGCGTTGAAAAAAAAAGAGGATTATACCGTATTTAAAATGAAATGATACATCCCTTGACGACCACTAACGATACCTTATGCCTTTTAATAGTATTCTATTCTGAAATTTTACGGAGAATACTCTGACTTTGTTCTAGAACTACTAATATTCAAATTCGCGTTTATCTCACCGTCGTCGTTCGACCCCGAGGGGAATAGATCGCATAAACAAAAATGCAGTCGCGACAAAGGACAACTGCACCGCGCTAGACATAAAATATACCTACTCTAGGGCTAAAATACAAATAGTGTACGCTTTCATTTGAGCATTCTAAACAATCACGAAAATACTCTCTCGCTGGAGAAAATCGCACATTCAACAGCGACGGTTTCTGTTTGATCTCTACTAAATTACGATTATATTTATTGATGAAACAATCAGTTCATTATTTATACGATTCATCGGTCAAATATTAATTTATAGGCGTCATTTTCCTATAGCATATTTTCTAAGACTAATCGATGGTCAATAATCGCTCTCGATGACGAAGAGATTAACATAGATCCCTTTTCCTTCCTCCTAACATAACCGCAAAAGTGTAGCGTTTTACAGCGTAGTTATGGTTAATAATATTTACCAAATTTCATTACAAAAGTAACGATTTCGCGTGTTAATTTTGTTTCCTCGATTGGTTAATGTTATCGTAGGATCACACTGGCTTCGGAGCTATTGGACATGTTTAAATATTTCACTGATTTATTTGATTACATTCCTTCGGAGGCCAAGAGTGTCAATCTAAAAATTTGTCTTTAAAATAATGAAACTGCGATAACGAGAAAATAAATTCACTTTGGTTTTTTTCCTTTCAATGATGTATTATGTCGGTAAGGAATAAGAAAATAATACCAACCAATTTCATATATGTTGTTCTATTCAATTCGTAAAAACATGTCGTTCTATGAATTTTAATTGAACATCCACGACGATATAATAATACGAAACGTTGAAACATCACAGAAATAGTCCACAACAATATTGGACTTCATACGATTTAATTTTGTCAAGTGTTATTAAACAACGACTAACTGTCAGGGTTGTTATTAAATGAAAACAAAGCTTATGCCAAGCGTTATACACTCAAACTTTTGTGCAGAGAAACTCGATATTTTGCCGATTGTAAAATATGACATTAAAATATGACATTGCGTTGATTTCTTAATACGGACATAGACACTCATGGAGTCCGGTCACTCGAACGGGCAAAAAGTATCTATCGTCGTGTACCTCAGCAAGTTCGCATTAATTGTAACAGCCAACCAACAAGCTATTTTTTTCGCACTCGTTTTACAGTCCTCCATAAACTCCGGAAAAACGAAGATCTTTCCTCCGTACGAATTTCGTCCCCGGTTCCGTTTGCCACTACTCGTTTGCCGTGGTCGGCCGAACAAAAACCATACTGAATTGACGCTGTAAAACGGACCCTCGGAAATGGCGGGGGACCAATGACACGTTCCTACCCGGCAGCGTTGCGAATAAATTACAATAAAACCCGAAATTCGGGAAACCCGTCACGGCGATGGTGTGACCTGCAAAACACTACAATAATATAATAGACAATAATCGTGCACGCGGGTGCGGAGGTGATCGGTAGTAATTGGCGCAGCGAATTAACGTCCGGATTGTAACGGTCCGCCGACCGACCGACGGCAGATGTAACCGCGATATCAATAGTGACACGATTATTTATCGAATCTTTTCGTACGTGATTAACAGCACATTAATGTACCGGGTACACCGAACCACAGAGACTTTATTCCGACCGTCACCGTCAAATGTTTTTTCGAAATTAAAACGATGATTATTATTATTATTAAGAACCGGGGTATGTGTGTGTGTGTGTGTGTGTGTGTGTGTGTGTGTGTGTGTGTGTGTGTGTGTATGTGTGTGTGTATGTGTTGTTTGCGATCAGACACTTACAATTAAGTAGAGATGTAAAATTTACGTAAATTTTCCGGAAATTCTGTAAATTTAGTAAATTTTGATAAATTTCGTATTTCAGAATAAGAACACCCCTCAGGAACTCCTCGCATCCTATTTTTCATCAACTTATAATTATTGTAACGCTTATTTTTATTATTTACTGGATAGCGGGGTGTTCATGGTATTATAAATATTTGTACCTCGTAGTATATTATATTATTATTGACATTTCATCGGTTTTTAAATATTTTTATACGAATATATATTTATATTAAAAATGTACCTACAAAATAAATTGTAAATCAGATACATTCGGTACCTTGAAATAACATAAAAAAAAAAAAAAAAAAACAAAATAAAATCTAGTCTTTTAGTTTTATTTGTGTTTTTCTCTAGATATAAATTGAATGTTTGGCGATTTGAGTTTTATAATATCAACTATTCCTTTGGACTGTTTTGTTATGAATATTCGCCAAGATTGTCAAGATGTTTGATTTGAGGTGTCACATACGAATTTTTTCGGTAAAAAAATTATTGATAAATTTACCGAGCTAACATCTCTACAATTAAGTTATTTTTCTTAAATATAAGGTTAGGTTAGGTTAGGTTGAACATTATTAAATTAAACTCTCGTCAACTCAGGAAACACAAAATACACCTGTCATTATGTCTGTCCTCGCGATTAATCACCGTCGTAACTGCGTAGGAGTCGATTCGTAACTATATACTCACAACGATTCAACGCTTTCAATAGGACTACCCGTTAAAAACGTATTATTTGCAGACGGTTAGGTGAGTTTTATTATTGTTTATTTATTGTGTTCTAGTTTCCGTGTTACTTATAATCACGATCATCACGTTGATAATTTTGATGCTGGTTCACGCGTTACGTTTATTGAATTCGAGTGATTCGCGAGTGTTGCGTCGCGATAATAATAATTGTTCGAAATCTCTAAAAAAAAAGTTCGAATTATACGGTTTATGATCGATAATGACGAGAGAGTCGGGTAAAAGTACCAACGGCCAAGTACGACTTACGCGGAACACTCGCGTGTGGCCACGTAAAACGGTGAAAATAAATAATAAACAAAAAACATTGTTACACAGGTATTGACACGTTTTACGGTTCTCCGGTAGGCTTAGCATATTTTATTTAGTGAAAACCGGGACAAACTTCTTTTCATTTTTTCTTTATTAATTTTCTGATTATGCAATATAATTTTTAACACACATTACATAGATAATAATCAATTATTTTTGAAGCTTAAAGAATTAAAGAATATAACATAATAAAATATAAAATATTTAACAGCTGTGTCCGATGTGTTTTCGTGAGCAGAAAAGTCTGAGCTGTTTGATACTTGGATGTACTGTGTACCTACTTTTTGAAGCGATGTTTTGTTTGCAAGTGTTGACTCGTAAAATTGACAATATACAATATGTTATCAAAACTTGTATTAGGTAATTATTAATCAAGCCTCGAGTGTAATATTATTATTATTATCTTATATGTTCCGTGATTTTGTCCCTGTGCTATTTATTAATGAAAACATTCGTTCCACTGCTACATTCGAGCCAGGTTATGAGATAGAAAATTCAACAACTATCAATAGACAACTATATCTCGTATATTATTGTCCATAATATTATCTCGGATCTTACTAACGAGTACCTGTTTCCATCAAATGTCTAATGAAAGACGTTCATAAATATTATTGAAGTCTCATTCCGGGACAATATGGTGTCCCGAAACACGTTATCGGGACACCGGGACGCCGCACTCAAAACCGGTACTGCCCCGACCAAACCGGGAAGAACGGTAACCGCATTGTACGGGTAGGTACCTATTATTCGCGTTCATTCATCAGCGCGGATAAACCGGCAGCACTCGGCGCGCCGCCGCCGTCCGCGTCCCACTCGTTCTCGCGAGCTCGACGTGCGGGTTCGTTTTAAAAAAAACGCACACCACCTTTATCGGAGCGCGTTCAACGTGAACATTGCGGAATTAATTCGCCCTCTCGGAGCGCGCCGGTTGACAAGTCCTCAGACGTCACCATTAACTAAATAATCCCCTGTTTTCTTCATACGCACGTGGGCGGGCGGGCGGGCGCGCGCGCGTACGCACGAACGGCACACTCGCGTCACGGGGTCGACGGCGCGGACTAATTCGAAACGTTAAGATTCAAGTGGTGATAAAACAGAATTTCAAGGTATCTAAGAGCTTTTCGAGACCGTGAAGTGTACGTCGAACGCCACCGACTGCGTACGCCGTAAACTGAAAATAGCAATCTGTCGAACGGGATTTCAGTGTTAAGGGAACAGCGAGCGGTAAGAAAGAAAGGTATTAAGTTTAGACAGGATACTAGATTCTATCACGAGAAAAAAAAACCTGTGACACGTCAATGAATGTCCTTATACTCACATACTAGAGAAGACGCGTACACACACACACACACACACACACACACACACACACACACACACACACACACACACACATGTATATAATATGTCATACCAACCTACTGTGGTGTTTTCTTCCGGGAAAATGGGAGATTAAATAGACTAAAAGACACATTTGACAGATGAAAATGTTCTGCGCGTTTTTTAAAAGCTCGTTTTTTTTTTAGATTCATATTTTTTTACGTTTTTCGTTAATGTGCAACACTCTTTTTCTCTCTATCGTCCCTCCCCCTCTATCTCTCTCCCTCTCTCTCTCTCTCTCTCTTTCTCTCTCTTTTTGGACTTAAGTGACGTGACACACCCCTTTCCAATAACAAGAAAGTATTTTTTGTAGTTCCACAAAATCTCTGTACAACGAGCATTCGTGAGAGACAATAATTCGTCCGTTAGGCAGGGACGAGGGCCACTACAAATTGAGTTCAAAGTACAATATGGTAATAATTAGACGATAATATTCATAGGTCAAATCATGTACGTTCGTTTTTCGCTAAGTCAGTTTTGATTTTGCCAGTTGTTATTCAATTTTTTTAAATTCGTGAAATAAACGAAATAATACTCTTTCGGTACTAATTTAATACAGTCGACATTTTGACGAGACCGTTGATTTAAAATATTTCAAAAATATTTTCGTAAAATCGTAGTTCACTTTTCTAACAATTCTAACGTGTTTCATATCATAATACCACTTATGACCAATGCGTAACTAGGTAACATTATCTTAGTAAAATATCGAATTGAGACTCATTTTCGCACTACGGATGAAAACACTATTATTGATTAACAAGATTTGTCCAGACTTGAGCTCTTTATTGTATACGATTTTACGGTTTCACGCGAACGAAATTTCGATTCAGATAAGACTCGTTTCTTAAAAACTCTCGTGAAATTTTTACGACGCTATTCACGATTTTACGGATTTTTTTTTCTATGTTTATTCCTTGGTCATGGTTGATGTGATTAGTTATATTACACTGTGGTTAAATATAAAAAAAATACGTATTACCCTTGTTTGATTCACAATAACACGGAGTATAATAATTATTAGCGTAGGTACTTAATAATATAAATTAGTATGCGATTTCAATACTCAATGGTCTATGTTGGAATTCGTTCATTCGTTAGTTCAAAAAAATAAATAAATAAATAAAAAACGCTTAAACTCGCCGAGTAAAATAATTGGAAATCTGTCGATTGGAAAATATTATTAAATATCCGGCGACCTCTTGGTGACACGACGGCGCAGTCTACGCATATCTAAAGTGACCATATATTTTTTTTATCAAAATGGGGGGAAAAAAAAATCATAATTATTTGTTACAAACAAATATTTTTAATTTAATAATATTACTAGCGAATTTCTGTGGTACTTATAATGTTTTTAAAGGACAAAAAAAATTAAATTAACTTATTACACTTGCTAGGTAATTAACTTATTATAAACAAAGTGTTTTCGTGTAATAGTTACAAAATTAAATACTTGTATATTTTTCTAAAAACGATATTTCGCCAAAGAACATTTATTTTCATTATTTTTTTGTCTACTTTTTGAAAACGGGACATTCTAGCGTCCCGAACATTTCCCAGGGGACAACGGGACAGAGATTCAAAAAACGGGACTGTCCCGTTCAAAACGGTGACGTATGGTCACCTTACGCATATCGCACGGCAGCGGGCGGAGGGGAAATCTGACGAAACGCCAGAGTGTTTCCAGTCTATAATAATATGTCGCCGGATAAATGAAACACGTGACGACGGCGACGAGGATTCGACCGCTCTTCCGCACGCCTTCCGTGAAAACGGTCTCGCGTCGAACGTATAAGACCGACGGGGTAAATTTAGGGTTGACGTTCGGTCGTTACGCATGATTTTTACCGCGCACATAACAATAACAACCTCGCACTCGAGACATTGACGTAGTTTATGTTATAGTGTCATTTTTTTATCCTCACAACACATAAAAGAAAAGTACGGTTTTCGCAGCACGAAAGCCGTATGCTCTTCTCACACGCATTCTCGCACTCTCGCACACACACACACACACACACACACACACACACACACACACACACACACACACACACACACACACACACACACACACACGCATCTACGTGTTTTTCCCGCGTTTTCAGTGTGCGCTGCATTAGTAGTAGTCTCTCGTGCGCATAACGGACATAATTCTCAACTTTGGGCGATAACTTTTCATTGTGAATAATATTACCATAAAGATGTCCCGAAATAATACGCCGGCGCTGGAATAAAAACAAAACACATACGGTATATAATACACACACCCGTACACGCCGTGTCACATACGTATAAACACAAATAAAAGCGGTGTACGCCGCGCGCGGTGACAATATGCGCCGGGTCATAACGGATACGTCTCGTGTGCGGCGGCGACGTTGTCGTTGTCATAGCACACACCCATACGTATTTCGCGCACACATTCACAGAGTGTGTGTGTATGTGCGTGTGTGTGTGTGTGTGTGTGTGTGTGTGTGTGTGTGTGTGTGTATGTGTGTGTATGTGTGTGTGTGTGTGTGTGTGTGCACGCGTATTTTGTGCGTTTTATTGGAACAGAGGAGGGGAATTCAATCGTACCGTAGAAACAATAAACTTTTCTCGAGCCGCACAATACGTTACTGTAGATACGTCAGTAAATACGGAATACGCCAAACTAGGCTGGAGTTTTTATTGTTGTTAAAGTTTCGTATTCAAAAAAGCTGGTAAGTGAGATGATGGTGGTACATAATTAGGTAGGTATATGAGTAAGGTCATATTAGATTTTCAGAACTTTTTGTCAAATATTTAAAATTATATTACATAAAAACTTTCAAACGATTTGGTAAATTAAAAGTTCTATATTTAAGTCAAAAGTACTATAATTGTTCTGAAAATGTTGTCCAATATAAAAAAAGTATGTATTTGATATTGGATAAAATTTTCAAGTTTCTAGCTTCAATACTTTTCGATTTATGACTAAATACCTAAAATCTGAACAGTGAAAATCTCGTTTACGGCGGATTTTTACCGATTTTACTGCTTTTACTCAGTTTTTCGATCGTTATTCTTGATTACTGGAAAAACTATGGAGATTTTGGAAAAATGACCTCTCTAAAGTACCATATCAGTTCAATTTCGAATCTAAAAAGTTGCTGGATGAAACTTTTGGACAAGGATTTCTATACGAAAAAATGTTAACAGAAAAAAAAAAAAAGTAAACATCATTGTAAAACCATAAGATCCTTCGCTTCACTCAGAACCTAAAATAAACATCCTTGTAAAACCATAAGATCCTTCGCTTCACTCAGAATCTAAAACTAGCGAAAATTACGTTATTTTGCGAGTTTTTAGCAAGACACGCGAGAGTGCTCCGCAAACCTTCGGCAGCCTGTTCTGTCGCCATTTTATGTGTTGAAACGACGCATCGTTGTGTTAAGTCGCGACGCGCACTTGCGTATTATCATCGCCAAGACGGTTGCGCGTTAAATCGAATAATGATATATATGTATATATATGTTTTTTTTGCAAATGACCTTTCAGCACCTCCAGGGACTCTTTTAGACTATTGAAAAATCGTACCCCATCATCGAATCAAATACCCCACATAATAATTATAAACGTGTGTCGTGTGCCATGTGACTCCCTGCTCGTCGCGTTTATCGTAATTCGTCGCGATAATAATATGTGAACTACAATGACTCGTGTCCCGGCGTCATAGGATTTTTATACCTCTTATTATTTCCCCCCTCCCCTGGTTATAATATCCTTGGATATTTTTACCCGGGGGGGGGAATCACCTGTTACACCGGTACGCGTTTTTTCCTTCTCGAGCGGTGGTTTACGCACGCAAGTTCTGTTTCCGTAAATACGCCACCGAGCGCAGTCTTTCCACGGTAGAGTGAAAATCACACGGGAGGAAACTGTGTTATCGATTTCGTTTCGAGTGATCACTGCAGATTTCAAATAAGGACATTACAACCCGGCTCGTGGCGAACGTAAGAGTCTCCGTGGCGTCGACGCGGTTTTCCCTCGTGTCGACAACGACCGGAACAAGTTTATTCGATTATCACGACGGAGGTGTTATTAATGTGTAAAGTACACCTCTGTTCTCTCTCCACTCCCCTCCTCCGACCACTCTTCCACCGTATGCCCCCCACGGACATACTATGTACATCCCAAATGCACGTCGGCACTTCGCGTGCCTGGGCAGCTTTGTCGTGCCACATTTACGTAGTATTGTTGTGCCCGCGTTTACGTGTAATGTGTAATTTTTTCGTCCGTTTACAATATACCAACTATTATTATTATTATTATTCTTATTATTATTATAACTCTTATTATTAAAACCTGTTTAGGTCAAAATCAATATAAAAAAAATACAAGGTGTTTCACGAAGATCTGACATGTTGAATAACTTTT
Source organism: Therioaphis trifolii (assembly GCA_027580255.1). Lineage (NCBI taxonomy): Eukaryota > Metazoa > Arthropoda > Insecta > Hemiptera > Aphididae > Therioaphis > Therioaphis trifolii. Next base: position 7,796,466 of record CM050405.1, on the reverse strand, counting down.
GTTGTATTCAATATTTTTAACTTTTTTTTTTTTAATGAATACTATAGCCTAGCCCTACAATAAAATTACATTACGTTTTTTATTTTATTTTTAAAACTCAAATTTCAAAATTTTAAATTTTACTTTAGAGTTTGAAAAAAATATCAAAATAGCCATTTTGTAAACATGATTTTTAGAAAAATTTTGGTTTTTGAAATTCTTATAAAGGTTGATCCGTTAATTTTCTATGATTTTTTAAAGTTTACGAAAAATGTAATAATATGTATCACTTATCAGTCATCAGATAATATCACTAGATAATAATATCACAATTTAATTCGATTTTTCGTAAACTTTAAAAAATCATAGAAAATTAACAGATCAACCTTTATAACAATTTTAAACACCAAAATTTTTCTAAAAATCATGTTTACAAAATGGCTATTTTGATTTTTTTTTCAAACTCTAAAATAAAATTTTTAATTTTGAAATTTGAGTTTTGAAAATAAAAATAAATGTTAATGTCGTTTTATTGTAGCGCTAGGCTATAGTATTCATTAAAAAAAAAAAAGTTAAAAATATCGAATAGAACAAAAGTTATTCAACATGTCAGATCTTCGAGAAACACCTTGTGGTCATACAATGAAGTGAGGGCGATGTTTAAAAGTGAAAATGTGGTTCAGTTCGTTATGAGCACAAGACTAGAACGGATAGAGTATGTTTGGCGAGCAGATGGAAGACTACTGAAGATAGTTTTAAGCGAAGGAATGGATGGAACGAGACCACGTCGAAGGTGGACAAAGGAGACAATGATGGAACTTATGCAATCAAGAGAAATAAACTGGAATATGACAAAGGACAGAGGAAAATGGGAATAATTATGTTAGTTTAAGCAGCAAAAAGCCTAACCGGCTTGTAAAGCTAAAAAAAAAAAAAAATTACTATTATTGTTATTCAGTTTGTCACACCATCGTAGTGTACGAAGCATGAATCACAAGCCGATTTGCTCTCTGAAACACGAGGCCGTCGAGGCAATACGACCGCAAACTCAGGCTCGTACTGACTCGACAACACTTGACCACTGCCACTCTAACGACATTTATAATCTGTCTAAAACCCGAACCAATCACAATGAAAACCTTTCATAGGTGCGTTTCCCTGGCACCACCATTTTGGAATTTTTCAAAAAAAATTGTTTCATTAATTGTACCATAATTTGTACCAATTTGTACCACAACTTTTAGAATTTGTACCTGAAAATTTCCCCGGGAAAACCGATTTCCACATAGTGGTGCCAGGGAAACGTTTCCCCAGCACCACTTTTCTCTCCAATTTAACTTTTCTGAATTTTTTTTTTACCATTAATTGTACCATAATTTGTACCAATTTGTACCACAACTTTTGAAATTTGTACCTAAAAATTTCCCCGGGAAAATCGATTTCCACGTAGTGGTGTGCCAGGGATAAATTTCAGGTACAAATTTCAAAAGTTGTGGTATAAATTGGTACAAATTATGGTACAATCAATGAAACAATTTTTTTTGAAAAATTCATAAATGGTTGTGCCAGGGAAACGCACCTCACAATGAACACTTACCAGAGCTAGCGTCGTGTCCACGGAGCATTACGGCGCACATTCGGATTTAATGTGTTTACAAAACACGCGTCTTACTGTAGTAGTGAGACGGAGTGGCCGAGTGGAACTAAGCGTCACACTGTTGGCGCACACTGTCGTCGCCGGTTCAAACCTCGGTCACGAGCGGCTTTCTCTCTCTCTTTCTTTCTCCGGGCAGACGACTGTCAAGAGAGAACGGCCACCATCTCCCCAGAAGGCAACGGGAAACCACTGCACAGTAACCCTTCCTTCCCTGGTTACGACTTCTCTTGGTCGCAAACCACCCCTGGGGTTGTCGACCCTGAGAAAAATTCTGTGGTAGTGAGGCTTGGAAAAACCGCACGAATATCGCGAGTATCTCCATTAAGCCCGTGCTTAAACCGATCGCCGTAGAACCTTGTCGACGAAGTCTCGCACGACGCCCTTGCTGATGTCTCTGCGGTTAACGAAAGTGTATCACATGCGTGTGTGTGTGTGTTTGTGTTTACAGGACCGGAGGCTGAACACTCCTCGACGTGCCGCCATCCCCGTCGAAGTCGTTTCTCGACGCCCCTTCGCCGTGCTCTCCTCTCACGATTCGTGTCGCAAATCCCAACACTCGTAAATTTTTATCTGTCGCCGCGGGCGCGCTCGCGAATTTACACACGAACGTATATATAAAGTCCCGTATTAGTGGCGCCGAACACGCCGAACACAGTGTTCTTTTTCACCGCCACGGACCCTTCGCGTCCTCCGCCCTCCGCCGACTCCGCGGTCGCTCGCTACACACGTGCGTACAGGGGGTGTGCTCGAACCGCGGCGGCCCACCCGTGTGCGCCCGCCGTCCTTTCCGTACGGCCCGGCTATAATTCGAATTATCAATTCCCATCCGGGGGGCAGACGTAAATCCGCACGACCCGAGAGATCGAGTTCCGGTCGGTACGCGGGAAAAATGCGAAAGTTTTCTCGGCTCGCTCCGCGGTGGGAATCGTCGTCGGTTTCGCGCACGGATTCGCGGAATCGTGAGAAATGGCCCCGGGCCCGCGAGTCTTAACCGCGGTAACGTAGTATCGCGCGCGGTTATTTATATCGTGCACTCGTGCACGCCGCCACCGTCGTAAGTCGTCGGTCACGCGAACCTCCCTTCGCCCCCCCTCCCCACCATAAATCCGTATCCCGCGTCCCGCGCCGCTCGCGATCAACCCGTCGTGGAAAGTTTCGGCTCGGGGATTTGGCTCGCCGGCGGTGGAGAGTCGGTCTGCTCGCGTCGGTCACGGGGTCGAGGAAAATCATTGGTTTCCGTTCATATAGGTAAACTACATATTGTTATTAATGGGCTCCCAAATTATCGTACACACACACATATATATACGTATAAGACGCAAGCCGGCCTCGCGCCCGCACAAAGCCCGTCGTGCAGGACACGCGGAAACGGACGTGAGTCCCGTCGGGTAAACAACGACTCGACCGGAGGGCTAAAAACAGACTTTATCCGCCGCGTTCGTGAAAATCGCGCGTGATTTATGTGAACGGAATTTAAGCGCGAAAAATACCGTTCGGATCTGCTCGCGGTCGCGTATAAATACCCGCGAATAAACGCCCGTTTCCGACCGAAAACCAGTATTTTACATAAGCGAAAAACGGTAGACCCTGTACCGCCCGAGGGCTCGCCACCGTGCCGCACCTCACCGCGGATCGCTTTTTTCGGACTCATCCCTACGGACGACGCAAAAGTACCTAGCGAGTGTCTAACGCACCTAATTATTATAATACGTTTCATGTGGTTTTACGATTCGATAACAGTCCGGACAGTTTTTCTCGGTTTTGGGTTTTTATATTAAAATGTTTTCAAATCGCTTTGTTTCGAAAACGAAGGCGTGGAAAAAAAAACGTGATCAACATAAATCGCACTGAAAACGAAGAAACGACAAGCGTATCGTAAGAGTATAACGTACAAACACGTACGTTAATTCGTTATCACGTCATGCAGAGGCGGTTTGAGTATACTGTTTTTGGTGCACTGCACCACAATATAGGGCCACCAATATATAGGGTGGTGGGTGGGTGTGGGTGGTCAACACAATGTATATATTTTATTGTTTTATTAACAAAAAAGTAAGTGAAAAATCATTGCACAATCATTGTTATTATAGAAAGTGTAAACAACTTAACTGAAGAAAATTAGGTACATGAAAAAACTTATAAAAAATATTTATTAATAATTTCTAGGATGAAGGGGGTGGGTGGGTGGGTGTCTATATATTGTCTTGCACCTCTAAGTATAATACATTCAAACCGCCTCTGACGTCATGTACTCCGTTCAGTGGCCAACACAGGATTTTATTTCCAGGGAGAGTTTAGAATCAGTACATAAATTTAATTTATGTAATTTAATATTGTATTTCAACAACGGAATAATATTTACGTTAATACACTATCAACATTGGATGTTCGGGGCATCGGACCTCCTTCCCTCAACAAGCCACTATTCGGTCCGAAGACGGACCTGACGGTCGTCACCGATACCAGTGCAATAGGACACAACAAGTTTTTGTCACGACGACGGTGGCGTTCAAAACTTCACCTGCAGAGGTTAAAATTTCGTCGTCTATAATCTGTATTAAAGCCTCGTATACGGGGTCCCGAAGGAATCGCGTGCGAACCGTTTTTAGTTATGATTATTCGTACAACACACACGTTGATTTCCGCGCACTACAACGAATTAGCATAAAATATAATATGATGCGCTATATTATTACGACGTCGCACTACGACCGATCGGACGTAAAACAATATAGGACGCCCGGAGAGGGGTGCGTGCGACGCGACGTGCGCATCGGTGACATCGTGTTTTTGGTTTGCCGGACGTAGTCGGCTGTGGATAATATTCATTGACTTTCGCTTATTAGTTTCTAATTAAATCAACGGTGTTTTATTGAATCAACTTTGCACTCGCCTTTCCCGTCCCCCTGTCCCTCCCGCCACTCGCCGTGTACGCGCGGCCGCGTCGCCCGGAACGGCTAGGGGATCGGGCAAATTGCATTCGCCAGAGTCTTATTTCATTGATAATTGCATTTATAATGAACAGCCAGCTAGCCGGGCGAAATTCAATTACGGTTTTTAAACCAGTAAATGCGACGCGAGTTTGAGCCGCCGAATCTAATTCTCGAATCGAACGCGCGAAATGGATGTCACGGAAGAGCGTAATAATAATAATAATAATAATACCGTAATAATATCGACTTTATCGCACCATTCGCGTGTTTCTAAACGTGCTCGACACTTTTCGCTCTGGCCGTCCATGACGTAATATTTTGTGTGTTTTAATTGGTGTTTGCAAACGATATGGATAATTCGATACGATATCGATATTGTGGGTATTTTTCGAATAGTTTCGATATCGATGCCTAAAAATAATTATCGAAAATATCACGATATCCGTTGAAAGAGTTGAAAGAATTAATTTCTGATCCAGAAATATAAAATGAAGAAGAAATTATCTCTTAATCAATATTACGAAATTAGGAAATTTTTAAAAACACTCACCTCCTCGTAAGAAATTACGATCATTAATGATAGATAGCGATGATGATGACAAAGATGATTATTCAGTAACTCAAAGGCCTACGATGAAACAACTTGAAGAGTATAAACATTTGAAAATCAAAATTCCCTACAATCAAGATCCTTTAAATTGTTGGAAAGAAAACTAATCCAAATATTCATCTGTATCATTACAAGCCAAAAAATACTTAAGTATTGTGGCCACTAGTGATCCCTGTGAACGGTTATTGAGCGAAGCTGGAACAATCATCTCCAATAAAAGAAATAGATATCTCCTGAGCGACTCAATCAACTGTTATTTCTGAATTTATATTTCAAATCGAATCCAAGTTCTGAAACATTGATGGAAGAACTGCTTGAAGAAGAAATATTTTGTTTAAATAAATTCCTAATAAATAAATAAATAAATACTCAATGAATACTTTTCAGTTAGTACAAAATAATTTATAATTGATAATTAATTTACACTCATAATATATTAAAATAATATGTAATCTACGCTTTTAATGTGCTTTTAGTAAACTAAATTATATAAAATGTAACTTGTAATTATGTAAAAATATAAATCGATATCGATATTGGTATTATTCCGATATCGAGATACGATATCGAAAAAATGAATCCGATATCGATTATTAAAAATATATCATTGACCAACACTAGTTTCAATACGCTTTGTCAATACACGACCGACAAAAGTGATGTATGAAATAAAAATATCGATTTTAACGAATTAGAAAAAAAAAAATAAATTCTCGTCTTATTTTTAAATTTTTTACCATCGAATCAACCGCATTTGACCGCATTTGATTTCGAGTCGTGACCCACGCGTGCCGGGAAACGATGAGACGTTTACACGTCGCTATGATTTCACGTCCAACCGGAATCTAATGAATTGAAGCTTGAAACGTAATGGTTTACAACAACGTACGTGTAACAGACGCGTGAAAGTTTGAACAGTGTGCCGTACTGTTAAATCGTACGTATGTAATTACTAATTAATAACAACATTGTAAAGGCAGAATAAACAATAATGCGATATGCGTTGTGCGCCGGCCGATTCCGCTAATGGTGTAGTTGTAGATTCCATGTACATACGCATAAAACTATCGCGTCGGCATCGGATCCATTTGGTGTTCTAAGTTTCGTTAGCGTTTCGATCGAAAACCGAAATCAAAATACGGTGGTTCGAGCGTCGTGAAACAATGAAACGATGATCTCTGCGGAGAAAGTGGACGTACATTAATATTAAAATAAGCCCCTGAATTTAAGAGTAGCAACCGCCAGTGTTTAAAACAATTTTTTTTTTTTTTTTTAACGAATTAATAGGGCGTGCTCGGTGATATTATTGTTATTCATTAGTGTTGATAATAGTTTTCTTGTAATTAATATCAGATTTCCAATATTATTTAAATTTACCTATGGTATTATTAATGGTTTTAAACTTTTAATGCGTTAATCGTGTATTTTTGTCTTTTAAAATTTGTTCAAGTCCTCTGATTTATATTTTTTTAATTTTTAACTATTATTAATGAAATGCTCACTATAAATATTAATGGTATATTTTTACATACTGTGCAAAAGTTTAAAAAAATTTACTACTCTTAGGCTAAAAAAAGAACTTTGAAAATACCGCTATAGTTTATAATATTTATCTCTGATACAATTTGTAATATTGTAATATTTGACAAAATATTCTGAAAGTTTAATATGACCTTATTAATATACTTCACGAACGATGCGGGAAAAATTTCAAAAAACGTGACTTCGAATTTTTTTATAAGCATATTTTACGATATTTTACAGAATAGATTGTTATCAAGTCAACTTTCAGTTTTGAATGTTTATAACAAAATACAAATTACTGAATCATCCAATCATTATGATCTTTTGATTACAGATAGTACAGCATGTTTTCAATCTTTTGGTAAAAAAAAAATTCTCCTGTGTTCAAAAGAAATTTTAAATGATTTTGATAGTAAAAAACCTACAAACAATTAATCTAAAAATAATAAAATAAATAAGCTGTATATTTTCACGCTAAATCTCTGCTCGGATTCGTTTCACCAAATAAATGATTTATCGTTTCTTCAAAATTCAATACGCCTATCACCATCATCTCGCTCGAGGATCGAAGAATACCCCGAGGTATGAAGTCAGTCGTTTTTTCGTCATTAAAACGTTTAGTATGAAACGACAACCAATTACCATCCAGAAGTCGTTTAAAAATTATTATTTGAATCGATTATGTTGTCGCGGTCGAGTATCCGGCGATCGCGACCGTCTTCCCTCTACGTCCGCGCGTCGCACCCGATAACCGGTTTGCGCGCCGCCAGTCCGCGGCACCGCCGGCAAAGGCTCGCGGCGGCAGCGGTGCGCATAGTAGTTAGCTGCAAGTCGTGCTTAACAAGCCGTACGGCACGGAGGTCGTCACGTATTTAATTGTTTTAATAAAAATTGTGCACATATTTCCGAGGTGTCTTTTTTATTTCATTTGTTGCCTCTCACCTCTCAACACCGGACACTTCAACTGGCGCAGTCGAATAAAGGAGTAAAGGTATGTGCTAATTTATAAGAAAACAGTTTTTTTTTTTTTTTTTTGAGAAAAATTAAAATAAATTAGCACTCATCTGGTTAAAAGAACCTACATAGGTGTCCTGATCGAACTACCGGTTTCCTAAAAAAATTTTTTTGTTAAGTTTATATAACAAATAAGTAGCTTTTCCGAGTCAAAGGGGTCAATTTTCGGCGAAAATTCGCGAATTTTAGTGTAAGTCCTATAGTTAAATATAGTTTAAACTAGAAATAGATTGAAAAGCACACGGTCGTCAGCGATCGTCCCGTGAAATCTCGTCTTGGTCATTAATAAATAAAGTATATTTTCGGCGTATTATATAATAATTAATAATTTAATCACAATGGTAACGAAGTGCATTAGTGAATTAAATGTGACCGAGATTAAGAGGAAGTTGTCAAGCCGTGGTATAATATGGAGACCGAGCACACCGAAAAAAAAAATTGCCGCTTTCGATCCGTTCATTTCGCTAATTCCATGAGCATTGAGCATGAGTATCAAATAGCTGGTTCATTCGAAAACTTTGATTTAAAATATGCTTTGATTTGTTGTGAATAACTACGTCTCTTTAAAAAAAAAAATTGACAAATATTGCTTCTGGTTTTGAAAAATCAACTCACTATTTCCTCAGTCATTTCACTAATCATTATGGAGCCTAATTATTTAATGTAAATTATTTTGAATTTTATCGATAATTATTTCTTGACTAGCTCCGAACGAGCTTCTTTTGTTACAAACCCTAAGGGATTCAACAATTACAACCTGCAATCAATATGTGACAACTACGACAATATCATAATATGTTATTGCGAGACGTTGTTAATAACACGTGGTGCCAATAAACGTCATCCGCAAGAAAAGATTCCGGAAAAAATAGTAAACGTGTATACACGGTTCTGTGAGTTTAAAAAAAATATATATATTTAATACACTGTTGACGAAGTAATGCATTAATATGTCCCTTGTAGTTATTGTTGAGCGACTAAAAAAAAAAAATAATAATAATAATAATAAATAAATAAATAAAAAATCATTCTGCATTACGTCAGTCGTTATTTGTATAATGGACGATCATCGTGAACAATTCGTGGCTTGTTTATATAGTATACTACGATGGCTAACGAAAAAATAACAACAAACACCCAACGAAAACAAACGATCGTAAAAACACAAAATAATAATATCTCTATATTTATTGTACCGGACAAATTAAATTAAAATAAAAAAAAATTAAAATAATAATAATAATAATAATAACAATATAAAATACACACTACGCGCTGAACAAACAATAATTATACGAATAAATGTATATTTATATATATTTGTATAATACGGCGTACGGTGCAGTCCGAGTGAAACGTGTCGTGTTCGTAATTCGAAATATAATATTTACGTTTGTGCACGCAGTAATTGCTTGTGATTCGTCCGCGGAGACGACCGGACGAAATGGAAACGTCGCACGCGTGCGAGAGACCGCGTCCTTTCGGATTTTTCGTTTTCCGACGCGGTTTCCTAACGTCGGGCGTCCGAATCGTAGACTCGCGCGTGTCGATCACACGCGCGCGCGCGCGCGCGCGAACGTTTCAAACGCGATAGACGAAGAAAAAAAAAGGAAAAAAAACAGCACCCGTGTCTGTCCGTCAGCAATCTTAATATTACGACAGAAATGTACGATACGAGTTAGTGAGTGGAAACGATAATGCCGACCGGAAAAGACCGTAGCACGGCGGCGGGCCGAAAAAAGATCGATGGAAAACAAAACGACAGGGACGGCCACAGATGTGTCATTCAGGGGGGAGGGGGAGGGCAAAAAAAAAACTGTGACTCGTGAAGTACAACTATTAATTTTACGAGCAGGTTATAATATTATTACACTCGTAATTAATGGTACAATGATCGTCGGAAAGTCACTGAGTACCCTAGTCGTGTGAGACCGACTTCAAAGCCTGTAAAAAAACCTCCAATTTTGTAACTGACATGAAAAATCTTGGGAGGGTAGGGGGGATAGCCCCCATTGCCCCTTTTCCCGGGACGTCCCTGCAAAACGGCTAAATTGCCATAAAATAACGATAAAAAAAAAAAATAATAATAATAATAATTATATATTATGTTGCCGGAAATATGGGTAATCCGGTGTTTTGCAAAATACCTTGGCATTATACATAATACGAGCTTTGCCTAGTTATTATGTTTAATGTGGAGTAGGGAATATGATAAAAAGAAACACAATTGGGTGTCGCCTATGACCAACGAATTGTAACTGTACGTGTTCCAGTTCCTGAGGTAGATAAAGAACGTTTGCACGAAGTATATACTGGCAATAGTTTTAGAGGTAATAAATAAGTTTACAAATGATGCGTTTAATACGAACGAGTAAGACATTTTATTTATTTTTAGGAGACAAGCGATGGTTTTTATCGATTAGGAACTCGGGATGGAGTTCTGAAGCAGTTCTATATGCCAGAAGTCAGTTCACAGTACGTCAGAAAAAGCTACAACAATTTGACGAGGTTCCGACAGACACAGAAGTGGCGTTATGAACGGTCGCAAACGAACAGTCGACCGGAACTGGCCAAGGATTTTTAAAATGTGTTTGTAGGACCAAGTGTCGAAATAAAAAGTGCATTTTCCTTAAAAATAATGTTTTGTGCACTTGAAAACGCCGTTTTTCTACAACGTGTTGTAATAAGTAGCTAGTAGTAGTTTAGGTAAAATGTATGAATAATTATTGTACTTAATATAACAATAATATCAATCATAATACAGCAATAAAAACCTATGCATAAAAATATAAAAATAGATCAAAATTAAATTTTTCGATATGAGTTATAATATAATATAATAACTATAATAATCTTATTGTAATATTATAAAATAATAGTTTTTTACTTTGCCAAAAAAAAAAAAAAAATTGGTGTTTTACACAACGCCTAGGAATTTTTATAAAATACCTATAGGTTGTATATGAAATAATATTGAAAATCATCTGTTTCACTTACATTGTCTGAAATGGGTCGGTGGTACACATAATGCCTAGGGATTTTTCAAAATACCTTAATTATTATCCATGTCGGCGGTGGCATAATGTATACGTAAATAAATACGGAGAAAAATACACGTCACGGGCGTCGGTCGACACGCGTTACGGTAACGACCCGCAAAAAAGTCCGCCGCGCGTGTACGAGCCACGTCGGGGACGTGGGTTTTCCGCTCCGACTGCGGGCGGGCGCCCGCGCGAAAACGCCGTGTCCGCGCGACGTTATCCCGTTTTCCGGCCGTAGGGATCATTCGATTTTTCACTCGGGAACGTGGAACGTGTGCATATTTCATACGGTCCGGCGGCCGCGCCGAGTCCGGAGACCGCGCGTCGCCGGTAGGACGGGTGGAGGCGCCGTCGTCTTTAACGGGACGTGATGGGTCGCGAACACGATACCGCGCCGGAAACGCGTTGACGCGCGTGGAGGTGCGGCGGCGCCGGGCCGGGCGCGGCAGGACGTGCGGGGCTAAAACGTTATTTTTATCGTGGCCGGCCGCGAAACGGACAATTTCGGTCAGGTAGCTGTTAAAATAGTGAACAGTGCTTATGCGTGTATATTGTCGGCGCGGTCCCTCAGGTCCAATTCGACGCGCGCACTCGCCGACGCGTGCACGTGAGTCACGTGTGTGCGTGCGATACGTGTGCGTGTACGACCGTGTGCGTGAGTGTACCACCTCCGTTCTCCCCCGCCGTGGAGGTATCATTTCCCGTACGCACAGTTACCCAAATAGTGGTCAGGACCCCGTTTACCACCCCTCCCGTGTCTAGCCCGCTGCACTCGTCCTCGCTGGCCGCACGGCGCCTGACGCTGATCGAATGTCCACTCTCAAATACGTGTCCTATTGTGCGTGCGTGCGTGTGTGCGTATGTGTGTGTGTGTGTGTGTGTGTGTGTGTGTGTGTGTGTGTGTGTGTGTGTGTGTGTGTGTGTGTGTGTGTGTGTGTGTGTGTGTGTGTGTTTGTGTGTGTATGTGAATAGCTATATTACAGCCATTGTCAATATAGTCCGCGTTATTTCACATGTACCGTACACATACTTATGCGTATAGTGTGGTAATAATAATAATAATAATAATAATGTCTGTATACGTGTAAGTGCGAGTGTGTGTGTGTGCGCGCGCACCGTAATGACCTGCTACAAATACATGCAGGATGGTGTACACCGTTTGTACGGTCGTTTAGCAAGTACACTAAATAGTTATACTATATACGTTCTGTATACATATATATATATATATGTGTGTGTGTGTGTGTGTGTGTGTGTGTGTGTGTGTGTGTGTGTGTGTGTGTGTGTGTGTGTGTGTGTGTGTGTGTGTGTGTGTGTGTGTGTGTGTGTGTGTGTGTGTGTGTGTGTGTGCTTGTGCGTGCACGTCGCGACACATATACAATATCATCCCTTCATGGCCATAGTTGTCCCTGCTTCCGACTGTCATTAACTGATTTACTGGCCAAACCTCATTAATAGAACGGAATGTTTAACTAAATTGTATCACTTTAAATAATTACACGTGGTCCGAGCGAGGGGTCAGCCATTATAAATTAACGGGTATTTCTCTCCCTCTCTCTCTCTATCTCTCTCTCTAGCCAATCTCTCTAGTCTCTATGCATCTGTATACAAACAATTAGGAGAGAATTTAAGGGCGTCTCTTACAATTGATACATACATTCGTGCAATAAATATGTATATATTAATACGTATAATATGTGGAGGATTGCATAGGATTTACGTCGAGGATTGCCCTTGAGTGTTATACGATTTTAATTTTGACTGGGAATTTATCGTGTTGAGTGAGAAATTAATTTCATTAATATCAGTCCTGTCGAGTTAATAAGATGTACCTATCTATTGTTGAGCATAAATTTTGTAAAACGTCGGAAAACACCCATTCGAATCCAGTAAGCTTAGTATTACGACAGAATTTATGCAATTCAAATGAGAAATCTTTGACTCCTGCATATTATTTATACTCTTAAGTGGCCACGGCGTTTTTTTTTCATTCAGAAAAACGTCACTACCGTATCACTATATTACATTAAAAATCGCTTGTGTCTGAGATCATCTCGTAAACATATGATTATTTCCCGTTGTACATATTCGAGTTTTTCCTATATACATCATACAAACGCCGTCAAAACCAATTTAAAAAATTTAAGGTGACCATCAAAAATGTACTGCCACTACTTTCCAACACTAAGCTTTAAACTCATGTTGTTTACTTTAAAAATATCTGTATCGGTTTGTATGTGTTTTGACAACGTAATTTTGTAAAATATGATTGTTATTTGAGAAAATTAAAAACTCAAGAAATCGATAAGAACAGCAAAACAATAATTCTTTTCATAGGGGAATTCTGTAAATGTTTTCAATTTTCCAAAAACATAATCAAATTTATGTTATATACATGGTTAAATTTCAGTTTTTAATATCTCATGAAACATCATATAATTTATATATATATATATATATATATATGTAATAGCCACGTAGTAAATTATTCAAAATGGTAATGCGCGATACATTATAACCATAAAGATTTCTTTCAAACTTACGTTTTATCGTACGTACACGAGAGTATGTTAATAGAAAATTCAAACATTCCAAATAGGTGCCAGACTATGATGAATAGATGATAAGGAAAATAATTTGTTTTATTTTTATTTATAAATATGTATGTTATGATGTTGCGAGAATGTGGAACAAATTATTTGTGATTGAGATAAATTATCCAAAGTTTCGTGAAGAACACTTAAATGCGTAAAATAAATTAATGGTTTTCATACATGAATGTTATTCTTACGACTACACTCGTCGTACCCAAACTTTAAACATTTAAGCTACACACTCGTCAAAAACTTGATAATCGTACGTCAAAACTGCTTGAGAGACGTACGCTGTTTTGGGAATCTTAATGGTGGTATAAATGTTCATTTCACCAGAAAAAATCAACAAGTAATACAAATTTTTCAAGTGAAATAAATCGTTAAGATGATTAATTTTTTTCAGTCACATGATAAGCGCTAAGGTAAAATGTTTTCACAAGATTTTTCCAGGTCAACTTGCACTCCCCCCCCCCACACAGTTGTATCAGAAGTTTCATATCGAGAAAATATGCATGTCACACAACTGAATATATCAGCAGATCAAAAACGTCTCAATAGCCGGCACTTGGAGTAATTGATTTACAAAGTTTGACGGGATTTCTCAACTAACACGACCTAAATGATCTCTACGAGTTTCAAACTGAAACAGTTTCCTTAGATCCCGATGAAAAAAAAAACAGTTTTCGTCTTGATTAATCGCGAGATCACACGTGACGAGGCGCGGAAACCGTCGTCGGAGACTTCTAGGCGCAGCGTGTGCTGCATCCGAACAGAAGAGTTTAACGCATTTCCCGTTTTTATTCTTTCGGACAATAACAATTAACGGACACGCACACGCAAACCGTAGACCATAACGTGGTGTACACCTATAGCTCACCGTCCAAGTATATATATATATATATATATATATGTGTGTGTATACTCGAGAATAAGGAAACGGACAAGCATTTTCCAAGGATGTTCCAATTACTTTTTCGCAAAAACTGCACGACGAGCGCGAGTGCGCGCGATCCCCCAGAGGAAAGACGACTGGCGGCTGTAGTAGTAGACCGCTGCTGCTCTGGCTGATGCCATTTTTTTTATCTACGAGATACTATCCCTTCGTACGTGGACAGTTTGTCCGACAATGTTGTTTATGATATATTTTATAACGGTTCGCCGCGACAATATTGCCCAGTGGAGTTGCGAAACGAATGTGCGAGTATAAATTCCCGAATAAAAGGTACACGCGTAGTGTGTGTATATACGAACACACACACACACACACACACACACACACACACACACACACACACACACACACACACACACACACACACACACACACACACACAAAACGCGCGTGTTCATATATGTGTATACTATGTGAGTGTATGTGTGCGGGTGCGCACGCGCGTCGTAACTCAAAACCGGACGAAATAAGTATAAGTAAAAATAAGATGAAATAAAATAAATAAAGGGATCCCGTGGTCTGAGTCCCGACGTGAGATATTTTTAGAACGTAGCGTTATTTAAAAAGTTTATTCGCTCGGTCGTATGTCGTGCGATTGTGTGTATATATGTGTGTATAGTAATAACGATATTGCTGCACTCGCGATTACGCGACGGGGACGATAATACCGTTGGAAATCTCGATTTTGTTTTACTTCTACTTTTTCTTGTTCTCCTCCTTCTCATCCTCCTCCTTCGTCCGTGCGAAACAAAATGCTTATTTAAAGCCGGAACGTCCAATAAAAAAGGATAAAATAAGAAACAAAATATATATATTACACGCGGGAGGTGCAGAAGAGAAAACGCAAAGCTCAAAAGCGCGCAGTGCAACGCTTTCGTATCCGGACGACGTCGCAGTAACATAAAATACACGCGAACGCAACTGCGCGTACGTGTGTGTACACGTCGCGGAGTTTAAAGTATTCGTTAGCGGGGGCGTTGTCGTGGCGGACGGGTCAAGGGTCGAAAAAGAACCGGCGCGTTCGGGTGGCTTTATATTCATTAGTCTGCAATGGAGTTTTTCCGAGGCGGAATGGTCTTCTGTCCATTGATCCCTGATACGTATATGATATTATCCCTGATACTTATGTGATACTACATAAATGTACGCGGTGAATACGAAAAAGAGGAGGAAAAAATGCGACAACCGTTACTGAAAAGTAAAAAGCATCATACGTCATGTACCACCTGAGAATTTTATTAAAATTGGATTTTTCAAATAAAAAAAAAAAATAATAATAATAATTCCTTCTCTATTATTTTATAATTTATGTCCATGGACTTTGGTTATGCCAATATACTAAATATTATGGTAAATATTAAATACCTATTTTGAGAACGATTAATAATGTATAACTTAAATGAGAAATTACACATTTACTAAAACCAAAAAATAAGTAAGTTTTGTTTTAATATATTTCGTTCAGTTATTATTATTGGTGTATAGAGATATTATTAATTTAGTGTTAGGGGGGTGTGGGGGGGTTACCACGTTCTAATCGACACAACAAGTATTTTGCACTTAGTGAGTTACTTATCTGTGGGCGTGCCTGGTGGCAAGTGTTAAGTTTGAAAAACAATACGAATTCTTTAAAGCACAGTGCTTGTATAAATTTGAAATAAAACATTAACAATAAAAATTGTATTTGGTCTATATAGTGAGTCAACCCACTCGGTTACACACGCGTATTATAATAATAACAATAATACATTATGGTTGTTATAATATTTTCCGCTAACGAAAAACTAGACGTGACGTACGGCGTCATGCCAAATCATCGTAAATTATATGCAAATTCAGTAGTTTTAGATTCTGAGTGAAGCGAAGGATCTTATGGTTTTACAATGATGTTTATTTTTTTTTTTTTCTTTTTTTTTAGATTCTGAGTGAAGCGAAGGATCTTATGGTTTTACAATGATGTTTATTTTTTTTTTTTTTTTTTTCTGTAAACACTTTTTCGTATAGAAATCCTTGTCCAAAAGTTTCGTCCAGCAACTTTTTAGATTCGAAATTGAACTGAGATGGTACTTTAAAGAGGTCATTTTTCCAAAATCTCCATAGTTTTTCCAGTAATCAAAAATAACGATCGAAAAACTGAGTAAAAACGGTAAAATCGGTAAAAATCCGCCGTAAACGAGATTTTCACTGTTCAGATTTTAGGTATTTAGTCATAAATCGAAAAGTATTGAAGCTAGAAACTTGAAAATTTTATCCAATATCAAATACATACTTTTTTATATTGGACAACATTTTCAGAACCATTATAGCACTTTTGACTTAAATATAGAACTTTTAATTTACCAAATTGTTTGAAAGTTTTTATGTAATATAATTTTAAATATTTGACAAAAAGTTCTGAAAATTTAATATGACCTTACTCATATACCTACCTAATTATCCTAACAAAAGTTCAAAAATCGTTAGTCAGGATTTTTTTTTATACACGTTTTAACAAATTCATATAAATTCGTATATGAATATCGACTGTTTTTACGTTAATTTTCAACTTAAAATCTGTATAAATCTTTTTTGGTGTGTCCGATCACAATGAAACTTGGAATATAGATATAAAAACATGTTTCGAATCTTTTGGTAACAGAAAATTTCTAACGAGTTAAAAATTGAATATTTTATGAGGGTTTAATAACGAAAAAACTCACCAAAAATCAGACAAATAACCGAAAAATACGTAAACAGTATATAAATAATATATTATATTACACTGAAGCTTTGCTCAGAATCGTTTTATACTAAAGAAATGAGTCATCATTTCTTTAAAACTTAATACATTCATCACCAATATCTTGTCCGAGGTTAGGTTAGGTGATCCCATGATAGAAAGTGCTATACACTCCTCACCATTATCTTGTCCGAGGAGCGAAGCGACGAAGGACGAACTTCCACCACCATTATCTTACCAGCTTTTTTAATATTGTTCTAACTCCGCGTTTCGTAAACAAGTATGAAATCATAAATGTGTGAGTTTTTTATTATTATTATTTTTTTTTTAATCGCACTTCTAAAACACGTCGTCCGAGCACTTGACCGATGTAACTCTGGTCGCATTTCCAGGGTCGCGAAAGCTTACCCGTAAAATTACTCCTACCGTTCCGGTCGCGGTTCGCACAACTCCTCTCATTATCATATTTTATCGATAACGGGCACAGGATTTTCGTTTGGGAAAGCGACGTGATCTCCACTAGAACCACGAGCACCCGTTGAATCGTGAGCCTCGGTATCGGACGCGACGGTCGTACGGTATCATAAGCGTAATCTAGGAGGGAAAGGAGGGGATGATGCCCCTAAGGCGTTTAACCGGGGGGAGCAAAGGTATTATTTTGCCCCCTCAACCATCAGTTTTAATTCAAATTTTCAAACTGATAGTAACATACCAAATGTGCGCTTTTTAAACGTTTTTGTTCATGATGATACTAATGATATACAATATTGTAATGTAAAAAAATATTGTTTACTCTGACTTTTTTACGTCAAAGTAATTTAGTTATAAGTAATAACTAAAACTATTAAAAAATAACAATATATTGTTATATTTGACGATATTTGAGCTATAAATGTAAAAGTGAAAGTACAAAATAGAAAGAAAAGCTAAATTTGTCCAGCCCTTCAAAAGAAATATGATGCACACAGTTCTCAAATTCGATAAGTGTAGGATTTGGAGTTTTTTGCTATATTGTTGAAATGTTGGTTAAAAACGAATACTGCCCCCCCACCACTAGAATTTCTCCCAAGTAACGGTACTGTACGGTATAAATGTATACGTTTACCTCGCGTTATCGTGGTCGTCGGTGAAATTCGGGCAAATTCGGCGCAGACACACGTCGATGTACTCGCGGGCACGACATCGTATGCACTATGCGGCGGAGTAGACGATCGCAACCTGCTCGTACCAAGCGCAGTACATAGTACGTGTGGTGTGAACAATACGTCCGTAGATCTTATTTCGATCTCGTGTGTACATAGCAATGGCAAATAATTATACTTACCGCCGCGTTTGAACGATATCTCGATGAATCGTCCGGACTCTTGGACGTTAGTGTGTGTGTGTGTGTGTGTGTGTGTGTGTGTGTGTGTGTGTGTGTGTGTGTGTGTGTGTGTCCGTTACTGAGTCCGCTCGTTTCCGTGTGCGACGGTCCGGGGTTTTTGAAAATTTAATTAATGTCGGCTGCAGCGCTCGGCCTCGGAGGAATATAAAGCGAACACGGACGACACAGGTCATTTCGCGTACATATAATATAAATGCATAATGTATACACACATTATATAGATAGTCCGAAATATTATTATACGTGTACTAACAGGTCGGCGCCGACACTTATATAATATAAATGTATGTGATATGTATACGTCCATATATATATATATATACGTAAGTATATATGTTTAATATATTCGTTTGGGCAACAACGCCAACTATTTACATAACGTCGTCGTCCGGTTATCTCACGTCACCGGCCTTTTGGGTCCTGTAAAGGCGCGGCGGCGGTGGCAGGATCGCCGCAGGAAAACCTTACGACGACGGCGACGTAGGTACAACAACGATGTCCACCACCATAATACCTCCACCACCGCCACAACTACTGTACTTATGTATACATACATACAATACTACGACGTCTCTCGCACACTTGTACCACCACCACCACCACCGCCACTACTACTACTACTACTACTACTACTACTACTACTACTACTATGGCAATATTTTACCGATACTTACTACTGCCGCAAGGACTACTTACGAAGACTATACAGTACATATATATATATATTCCCAGTCGCGTGGTGGCCGGCTATTAATTTTCGATTAGCGTAATGCGCTCTGGGAGCGACCGTTCCGTCACCGCCGTACATCCCGCGCGTTTCCGGCCTCCGGTCGGTCCAATAATAATAATAATAATAATAATAATAATAGTAATAATACGATTACATTATATCGATGGCGGCGATGGTGGCGATTACTCCCCACACCCTCCCGGCGCACTGCTGTGGGCTCACCAAGACCCTGGGCCCGATGCGGCTGTCGACGTCGCCGCCGCCGTCTCTCGTCCGGAAACCCGACCGAATATTTACATACAATAATACCCGCGGACCAAATGCGGGTACATAATATACAGTTTAGTACGAACGGGTCCGGCTGCCGGCCTGTGCCGACGCAAATCGCCTTACCGTTGTTGCCCGGAGCTAATTGTTGTCGCGCGCCAAGACGAATTCATTACGACGCGTAGGTGTGCGTTCGTAGTTTTGCGGTTCACCGGTAAAATACACCGTGGTGTTTTACGTGAAAATCGGTAAATGGCATCGATTTTTTTTTTTTTTTTAGCGATCTTTCGAGTCGAGTGTGATATCAGTCGGTATAAGAGTTTAATTTTTTTTAAATTTTTTTTTAAATATTTCTTTTGTTTTAACTGTAAAATAATACATAGGCAAAACGTCAACATAACTGTTGGTTATATCATATAAAATACTATTTGTTTCATTCCGGAAGTGGTTTTCAACTTTTTTTTAAATTACCGCTCCCTCGAGAAGCAAACAGTTTTTTAATGTCTTTCCATGTGAGAGTCACATTGCTTAGGCTGTTTAGGGTATGGAAAAGGAGCTAATGAATTGGAAAATTAAAAAAAAAAAAATTGAAATTGCTTTTTCATTTCATGTTTTCATTACATTTTTTTTTACTTCAAGTAGTAAAAATCAGCTAAAATACAATTTTGGAATAGGAAAATTTAAACATCTGGTTAAAAAAAGAATATAAAATATTAAAAAATGTTTAGATTTGTATAAAAAAAAAAAAAAAAACATTGGTAGGTATTTTTGTGTTTATAGAAGTGATTTTTGATAATTGAATAAAAAAATAATAATTAGGTTTGATATTCGCTAACATAAACCGTAAAACTTCTCTTTTCACGAATTAAAGACGATTCCTCTTTTTTGTTATTAAATCTGTCGTTACAGTATTGAACCCTCACTGCCTCCGCCTTAGGCCAAAACATACTCGCCACCATTCTATCACCCAAACCATGTTCACTGCCCCACAGTTTCCCTCTACTACTCTCGTTCCGAACCACTGATTCAGAACTTTAGACGTTTTTCAACTAATCGTACGGGCTGAATATTATAATTACGATTGTAAAAACATAAAAAAAAAAAAAAACGGAGGATCCTTCGATTTCATCAACAGTAAACTCGACGTCAGAAAATTGTACGTACGCCCGTAAAATTTACCAAATAAATGTTCCGAGGTTACGTCTCTATAAGTGTGTGTCGTATCAAACTTATAGGAAAAACGCTGCGATTCGGCTGCAGCGGCACTAATCAATATTCGCTTTGCGTGCACTACACGTCGAGATGTCGTGACACGGGCAGTGATATGTGTGTGTGTGTGTGTGTGTGTGTGTGTGTTCCTATAATACAGAGAGTTCACGTTTAAAAGGTAAATGGGCGTTGAAGCATTCAAGCAAGCCAAAAAACCGTGATGTTTAACACGAACAATATTGTATTGTGTTGTACGTTATCAATCGTTAACCGCGCTCAATACAGTATTGACAACAAGCGACTAATCATGATAATGATGAATCGCCATGACGTTTGCCAAAACCGAGTCGGGTTGACGTCTTTGAATCGCCGCCGCTCAAACCCGACAGTGTTCGATTTTACATTTTCACCAACCTAACCAATGTTTGATGTTTTAGGTCAGATCGACCCAGAGGCGTATTTAGATTTTTTTTTTTTTGGGGTGGGAGCTGTGGTATTTTTTCCAACTGAAATTCCTCGATTCAGCCTATTAAACCGGACTCAAAGGTATAATCGTTACGATCAAAATCGTCAGACACATTACATGTATAATTTGTTCGTTGTTACTAATAATTCTTTATACAATTATATTGAATTTTTACGATTTACATGCGATAGGACATAATAAGCAGACTTCATAAACAACTCCGGGATTACGGAGGGTTGAAGCTCAGCCCCCTCCACCAATAAATACGCCCCTGGATCGACCGGTGCGTACATATTTCGCTAATCACGATGTGCGAAGGAGTCGATTTCAGAGGAGAAGAAGAGTGAGATCACGCCGAAGCGAGTCGTCCAAGAACTCGTGTCCTCCTACGCTGCGAGGAACACTGCAGTACTCGTGCACACGTATTGTGTGATTAGTTCGATAAACTAAAACGAAACTCACAACAGCCCCGTGCGTTTGTAATTCCGTCGCAGCTACAATCGAATCGGATCGGAATGACCGTACAGTGTACTCGCTACGTGCCGATTATAAGACTCAGTACATACGCGGAGTCGAATCGAGAATTCATTTTGAAAAACGTCCGGTAAAAATATGCGTTCGCACGTAGATATTATACGCGTACACTCGGAGTATGTGAAACAACCCGCTAAAAAATAAATAAAAACAGTTTTTAATTATATTTTTTTTTTCAATTATTCATCGGGGCTAACAAACCCGGTTTTTTTTCTGCTTTCCCGGACTCTGTTTGTGTTTCACAAGCTAAAACTCTGGGGAACTTCAATTAAAAGTTTAAATCACACCCTTGATATCTGAGCACAGCTCAGTCGACCCCGTGACAAATTAATGAACTTTTAACAACGAAATATCACTTGAAAAAACTACTACGCGTTAAAGCGGCTTTGGCTTCCGGACGTTTGGATTTAAAAACGATTATGCCCGCATTTATTATAAATAGTATACGAGGATAGGGCAACCGTCGTCGGCCCGGCTCGTCAAATTCTCTAAACGGACGCCGAAAAAACCGTAAATAGTATAACGATAATAATACACGTCGCGACGGGTGGTCGGGCGGGCATACGAGTACCGCAGTGTATAGATGAATTCTAAGATTTCACTAGTATACGTGAGTCGTATCGTTTGAGCATAACGTACTATGTCGTGCGCGTACACAATAATTTTTTTTTTTTTTGTGGGGGTGGGGTTATGTTTGTATAATTTCATATTTATATATCAACAATTTTTTTATCATTTCAATGGAAAAATTATTTATTTCTCATTATTTTCTTTTTTTTTTTTTTATAAAAATTTTCACGATTACAATGCGGCCTGTGCGTATTCACCATAACAATTTTAAAATTATAATTGTCAATAATAAGAATACACCTAGTAATAAACTAATAAATAGTAATAAGACCAACATATTTTTATCTTGTATCTCCCTTATTGATAAAAACCATATCGTTAAATATTGAATTGTTTTCCTGAAATTTGCGGGTGGTTGACCCCCCCCCCCTTGTGTACGCGCCTTTTGTACGCAATACATGACTTAAAACCCTCCCGTCACCTCTTAATGCGTACAAATAAAACACGCTTAAGCGTAAGAAATAAAACGTCAGCAAAAATAATCAACAGTTTTTTTTTTTTTTTTATAAATTCTACTCGGTTGTCTGCACTGATCTAATAACTGATGGTAATATAAAAAGTCATATCGTAAAGGTATGTTTTAAATAATAGTATGTTTTAGTGTCAAACACATAAGTGAATCACACTTCGACATATCTTAGTTTTAAAGTTAACATCGCTTTTTCTCAAAACTATGCGTTTTGAGTTGTGGCACAGTTTTATTGTAGAAGTGCGGATTATGATTTGTATGTGCTTCAATCCAAATATCAGTATCATGGTCGAATACGTAATTCGCATTATATCATAACGTCATTATTCATCGTAGGTATTTGTCTTTGATTGACTTTTGGCTTACGGTTGTATAGGAATAATATTATTCTACGAAAAATCACTATCAGGAATTAGTGTTGTTCACACGTTGAATTCGCGTTTACGTCTAAAACCATAGAGTACCGAAGGCGGCGCTTTGTACACGTATGTTAATCTATCCGACACGTTAACTCAATAAATGGTCGAAAACGACACTTCAATTTCAAAAATTTCAAAATACAGTGATCGCCGCTTATTGGACTCTCTTTGGTACCTGACCATTTGAGCCCATTGACCGAATGAGTCGATAAGGTGAACGACCCCCCCAAAAAAAAAAAAAAAAAATTGAAAAATGCTTAAAATCAAACACTTTTTACTTAAAAATATTTATTGAGATTCAAGGTATATATAAAAATAAAAATCTAGCTACACGAAATTCAAAATAAAATATAATAATATGTGTAGGTATGTAAAGATTAATAATTTTTTTAAATAAAAATCCATCAAGGGTTGATATCACTTATCCCACATATCTCTTCATCGGTAACGAATTCGGTAGTTTGTACTTCTTCGTGAATATTTATCCATTCACTGTAAAGTTTATTTGATAGGTCAGTCGGTCTTTCAAGCAAAATATCGGCATCGACTTATATCGCATTTACATCACATTTGTTCAATATAATATTATGTACATATTATCTTTATTTAATTTTCGAATGACCCTATAAACCGGCGTGCGATTCGAATAGACGGATTTTTTTTCTGTGTGCTAGGATATGTGTGAATCGGGACCAGCCGTTTTGAGTCTAATAAGCGAATGAGTCAATAAACTGTGAGTTCGACAAGCGGCGACTACTGTACATTTATTAAAAATAAATTAACTAAAGTTTTTTTTTTTTTTTTTTTATTAGCAAAGCGTTTTGAATTAACTTATAAATTCAGTTTTTTCACTTATCGTCTACGAAGAGTAACTGATTTCAGACCCTCCAAAGAGGAAACCGAGTGGAGTACGCCTGGAGAGATCTGAACGTTAACAGACTCGCATCAAGATTCGTCTCGAATGGTTAACGGAGTGATTTCCAAACGTCTGCCGACCTATTGATTTCGGTCGATCGGTTTTCCTCAGCGATTCTGCCGTTTCCGTCACCGTTGAGTTCAATACGCCGGCAACGCTCTTGATACAGTACACTCCGAGGGTACACAATACATAATATGTCGTAAGCGAACAAGGCCGCCCGCGAAAAATTTTCTCGGAGGGGGGGAATGAAAAAAAATAACGTTACCATAAATTCTGTTTTTTATATCCCATTGTAAAAAAAAATTTGATTTCAATTTAATATTAAATACACCCTTAATATTAAATAATGATCCACATCATATTAAACTAGGAACTAAATTGTAACTTAGAATTATCAGTAAAATATTTAAAAATTAAATAATGTATTACCTGAAGAAGTGGGGGCATAGCCCCCCAGCGCCCCTGCGGATGGCCTTGTAAGCGAATTTCTTTCGAAACCTGAGAGAAACGTCCTGTGCCCGGCAGGCGTGGCATGGTACGGCGCTGAATCGAGGTCGGCTGTGGTCTCCGGCAGATAGCTTTGTGCCCTCTTGGCGATCACAGCTGGGCTGGACAAGTGACTTACCAGATGAACATCTCTACAGGCGTCAAAGTCTCTCGATTCACTTCGCAGTGTTCGCTGTGGATCGGGCATGATCTGCAGACACATTAATGACGAAAACTAAGAAACATACAAAATGAAGCAGATAAAGATCGTGCGAACAATTATTTTTTGTCCATAAAATTGAAGATTTATTTATGTTTTTAACAGTACAAGAAAAAATTTGTTCAAATATAATATCGCTTATGCAAAATGAAAATGGAGTAAGTATGCTTCAAACATAATCCAAACACACATACACAAACACACACACACACTCACATACACACAGTGGCGTTACGAACATATTTTTTGGTGGCAGATGCCCCAAAATATTTTCAGTGGGTGGTAATATTTTGTCTGGCTGTTAAATTATTTTATGAACACTATCTTTATAAAATAATTTATATTCAAGCATTATTCAGTCTGATAGAATTTAGACTTGGTCACATGGATATATTTCACTGATTCATTCTAGTAAACAGTGCAATAGCCTATTGACATGCAGAAACGCATGCTGTTTTGTATTTTTTTTTTTTAAACTTTATTTGATAGTCTTAAGTGAATTATAATATTTTACTAAAACATTACATTTAAACGGTAAATTTGTTAAAATATAAGGTCCATTTCCCCAGCACCCCCACTTTAAAATATCGAGTCGAAACCTATGCCAATCGTTTGTACCTCGTTTGTACCTGATTGTACCTCAAGTCCCATCGTTTGTACCTCAACCGTTTTCCAACTATCCCTACTTCTGTTGTGGGGGTGCTGTGGAAACGCTGGCACCCCCACTTTCGAATTTCGAGTCGAAACCTATGCCAATCGTTTGTACCTCGTTTGTACCTGATTGTACCTCAAGTCCCATCGTTTGTACCTCAATACTTATCAGATTATCCCTATTTATATTGTGGGGGTGCTGTGGAAATGCTGGCACCCCCACCTTCGAATTTCGAGTCGAAACCTATGCCAATCGTTTGTACCTCGTTTGTACCTGATTGTACCTCAAGTCCCATCGTTTGTACCTCAATACTTATCAGATTATCCCTATTTATATTGTGGGGGTGCTGTGGAAATTCTGGCACCCCCACTTTTGAATTTCGAGTCGAAACCTATGCCAATCGTTTGTACCTCGTTTGTACCTGATTGTACCTCAAGTCCCATCGTTTGTACCTCAATACTTATCGACCTATCTCTACTTCTATTGTGGGGGGGGAAGAAATGGTAGAACCCTCACCCCCTTTTATTTTTGAGTCAAGAGCTATGCCTATCGTTTGTAACTCGTTTGTACCTCATGTCCCGTCGTTAGTACTTCAAAAATATTTACAATAATTCAACATGAGTAATAGGTAAGGGGTAGTTTTTGGTCTTTGTAAGTTTATGTCATGTGTTATGTGTATTATAAATAAACATAAAGGTACGATATAAATTTTAATTATTATAAGTACATTAAAAACATATAAATTATTAATTACAATAGCAAAACCTGAAAAAGTATTAAAAACTCAAATTTGTTTTTTAATTAAAATATGATAAAGATAAATGAATACTTAGTTAGATACTTGGTTATACCGACCATCATACTATTTCATTAGTTTCAATAATCATTAAAAAATAATGTATATCAATTTACAAGACTTCTGAAAAAAATAACTAGTTGTCAAAAACAAATTTTTTATTAATTGGATTATACGTACCTATCAGAATTTATATTGTGTAGACCAATATTTGGCAGCTGTTTGCGGTTGAATTTCGTCTAACAGTTCTTGGTGAAGTGGACAAATCGTCATATTTTTTTGCTTTTACTGCTTCAATAGCACCAATTTCAAAATCAATGTGAAGTATTTTAATTTTAAAAATAAGTGATTGTTTTTCGCATATACTGATTAAATACTTCCATACATTAATATATGTATTTTTAAATTAATCATTAAAAAAGAAAATACACCAAAGGTACGTAAATGCCATTTTTATAACCATGAATGGTGTATAATTGCAAAAAAAAAATTTGGAGCATATTCGAATGTTCCGTTGGTAAATACATCGGTACAACTGGTCAGACATTGAAGATTTTCTTCAGTGGTTAAACAAATAAAAGTAGAATCTTCGGATAAATGTACAAACTTTTCCCCTCTAAACATTAAAAAAATCTGCATCTTGAAATTCATTTATTTTTGTAATTGCATCTTCAGAAGATGTTGGATAGGGAGGGAGATTTTTTCTTCGTTCAATATACATTGCCTTTCTAACCGATTTTAAATCTTTATGTTTTAATTCAGTACTTACGCTATTCATAAGTTCATTTCTAATTAACTTTATTAGCCGGGTAGATATATTACTTGTAGCTTTTCGCTTGCAACTTTCTCTCAATACTTGTCGATCAATTTTTTGTATCGGATCAACAGGATGGTTATGTTCACTAGCATTTTCTATAATTAATTTATAGAAATATAATTGATTATATAACCAATTCATTCTTAGTGATGGGAAGTTTGTCTGACATCGGCAAAAAATAAGTTATAAATAATCTACTATAATCTACTATGGTATCGTACGGATTTACCATGGACCTATATATTTGGCAATGTTGCTTAAAAGTTAAAATAATAAAGCGCGCGCAATCGTACGCTTAAAAAGGAACCGCTGATAAGGACCACGCGCAATCTTTTCGCGCCCGTGGTAACAGTACACGTGTGGCAGTTATTTTATTGGTTTTTCCTAATTTTGGTGGAGCTTCGTTGTATAGACCGTCATCTATTGTTATAGAAATATATTGTAGGCTGGACTTTAATGAAAATAATTAAATTATAAATACTAATGTAATCTGTTCTCGTTTGAATTCCGTCGTGGTATGTGCTCTTGAATTTTCAGTGTGTATTTAAGAAGACTTACCTTTTGGCTATATTCATTTTCACCGTCGTTTAAAGGTAAGTTTTATTTATATCATAAATTATAATATTATTTATTATTCAAACTAATTGTATTTGATAGTATACCATAAAATATAACATAAAAATGAATCTAGGCAGGAGCAAGATTAAATATCTATTATACAAATTATAATAAATTATTATAATACAGTCGACTCTCGATAATTCGAAATTGACGGGACTGCTGAAAAACTTCGAATTGCCGAGAGTTCGATTTGTTGAGTAGTTCGAAATAACGAGAGGGCAGAAAAAAAATTCGAATTACAGAGAGTTAAGAAAAAAATTGTGTTTTTTATTATTGTACATAAAGTCGGCTCTCGATAATTCAAACCTTCAATAATTCGAAACTTTCGGTAATTCGAAGTAAATGCTCGATTGTATAGTAAATTATTAACAGAAAGATACAGATAAAAATACAGATAAAATACATTTGGTGAGTATATACTTCGAATTGCCGAGCGTTGAACGGATGATACTTCGAATTGTCACGTGTTAGTGGCCAGTTTTCCCAAAATTAAATTTCGAAATACCGAGTGTACCTAAATGCATTGTTTGTATTCGAATTACCACGTGATTTTCAAGGGACCGAGCATTTACTTCGAATTACCGAAGGTTTCGAATTATTGAAGGTTTGAATTATCGAGAGTCGACTGTATATAGAAAAAATAAAATTTCTCAATTGACGTCGTAAACTCGTAAATTTATCTCATGATTTTTAAAAGGCAAAGTGAGCCAAATGCCCTGTCTTATCGGCTGCATCGAGTTGGGTCCCGAATTAAAAAATGGCTGTACTAGTTAGGTTCGGGATTTTTACAGGTACTACACAAGTTGGGTCCAGGGGCAGATCTAGTGGGGGTTGCTAGGGGGCTGAAGCACCCCCATAGGCCCGTATTGACCATTTTTTTGTTTGATATAAAATTTGTTTTCTAATATTGTGATTTGTATTGTTTTTAAATATTAAATAATATTAAATTTTGGTACCATGATAATTGACAAGTAAAGTAGAAATGTTCCAATTTAACTTGTTTGATTAAACGTTTTGAGAAGTTTAACTCTAGGTTTAATTCTCTTTTCGACTGTCAAATTAAAATTATAAAAAAAACTTAATTTTTAGGTACCGATATAAAATATACATTTTTAAATTTCTTAATAGTAGTTAATGTTTTGTACCTTAGTTTTAAACCGTTTCAAATGTGTCAATTACTAATCTTAACCTAATATAAGTAATAACCAGGGCTCGGTAGTTGTGGCAAATGCATATTTTTTCGGTTCGTCCTAGAACACCCTAAGTAAGATAGAAACATGTTTCACACTTATCTGATGTCATACACGAATTTTTTTTTTGCCTTTTTTTTGCATATTTACGGTTTTTATTGCTAATTTGCTATTTTAGGGTTTTTAGTGCTATTTTTGGGTATATTTTCGCATAATATAGGAAAAAATCACATTTTGTTGAAAAGAATGTTTTTACTAGGTTATTTTTTTTTAATATTTAAATTATTGAAAATGAAGCGAAAAATATTTCATTTTTCACCGTTCTACAAACTCATCGACGGTCCGATGTATTAATAATTGGTGGCATTTAATAAAATAGTTAATTTATTAATTAGTAATCGGTAAATGTATTTGTAAACAACATTTGATTTTTTTATAATAAATTTATAGTTAATATTTTTTCAAGTTAAATGCATATTTTTTTGTTTTTTCGTGCCATTTATAGCGTATATTTTGGAGTTTTTAATTACATATTAAGGAGCTAAAAAGTAACATTTTTAGTGCCACAACTTCCGAGCCCTGGTAATAACTAATAGCTAAATAACATTTTAATTTAATTTACGATTAATAAAAGTTGATAGTGTATATATTATTATAAGGTAACTCTAACCTGTAAAGCTGTTACAAATCGATAATACGTATTATAATAATATGCACTGTGCACACAGACGCAGTGTTGGGAAATATCTAGATAAGTCATCTAGATAACAATTATTTATCTTTTATCTTATCTAGATAAATTTATTTTCAGTTATCTTTATCTTTATCTAGATTAAATTTTAGTTATCTATGAGTATCTATCTAGATAGGTAATTTATTTAAATGGCCTGAAAAAAAAGGAAATTTAAAATATATTATTTTATTAATTATTATTTTTTTTTTTTTAAATTAATCGAAAAGATTACTAAGAAAAACTCGTGTGCAGGCCCAGGAAAAGAGATTATAATATGTACGAGTACTATCATGAAAGTGAAGTAGCCATAATACGCAACAATTTGTTAAAAAATGCAAAAATGTATTATTATTTTAATTTTTAGTCAGAGAATGATTAGTCATCTTTTATAAAGTTTATTTAAAAAAGTACATCTATTTTTAATTGTTTTAAATTATGTATTTTTATTTTTTTTACTTTATACCTGTAGGATGTAGATCCTGAATATTTTTTAAAATTAAACATGAAATTATCTCAAATTTATCTAGATAAAAATGTACTAATTTTTATCTTTATCTAGATAAAATGTATTATAATTATCTTTATCTGTATCTAGATAAAAATGTTTATAATCATCTTTATCTTTATCTAGATAAATTATTAGTTATCTATTCCCAACACTGCACAGACGTATAACAGTGTACACGAACAGAGCAAATAAAATATAAAATTTAAAAATAATCTAGAGTAATTAATAGCCTACAAATTACAATATTCTATGTTGTGTCTTGTGAGTGACGGCCGACTGGTGAATCGGCGATAAGCGAAAAGCTATCGCGGCTGAAATCGTGGTGGGAGGCCAACGACGGTTATTTTAGTACATTCATTTAATTATAATTAGATTCTTTATTTCCATATTTTCTATAAATAATAATCACACGAAAATTTCATATAATATTGTAATGCCTAATCTATCAATTCATCTCGTGTATCCCACCCAACTCATGTGTCATGTGCTTTTTTTTCTAATATATTAAAGAAATTCTTGTAGAGCGGGATATTACGGGGGGTAAGCATTTTTTCGTTTTTATTCCCCTTTTCTTTTTACGCTTATTTTATATTTTTCCCCTTTTCTCTCGATCGTTTTATATTCAATTCGCCTTTTTTCCCGATTTTTCTCCGTTCCGTTTTCCCGATTCGACCGGATGAAAATCTTTTTAGGTTAAAGAATAGTGGCTCCAATCGCATTCGTCCAAATTCCCTCCGCCTTTTTTCTTCCCTCGCCTACCGATCGGCTTATCTCTTATCTTTCCCGCTGACCGCTCTCTCGATTTGTTTGCTCGTATTGATAATAGTACGCGTCGTCGTATCACGAACCGTTTAACAGCTCGAGTTTTCAATGCAGTTCCCAACTCGAGTAGGTGGCTAGGTAGGTTTAGGCGTTAGGTAGGAAATGATAGTAATCAGTGTACTACGATGCACACCGGTTTCGATACCGGACGGCGGTTACTAAATTTCTGCCTTTTTTTTTGCTTTTTTCTTTCGTTTATTGTCTCCCGTGAATCTTCAGTGTAATTTAAGTAAAATTATTGTGGTTTGGTGTAGAATTTTCATTTTTGATCTAGCGTATATTAAAAGTAATATTTGTTTTTATCTCAAGTCATAATTGAACTAAGAAACCAGCATTTAACACTTCATGAAAATTGAAATACACGTTTTTGCATATTATATTACAATTTTTTATTGCATACAAATCTTAGCCCAGGCGATGAGCTTTAATAAATGAATAAATAAATAATTCGTTGATTTTTATTGTATCGTTTAAAATCACTGATTTCAATTATTATTTTTTCTGTGTATCTTATAAAAATCAAATGCATATTTTGATAAATACATTTTATTAGCCTAGGTGATGAGTCATATTTAAAAGAACTTATTATTACCATCCACATAAAATATTACATTTTCTAACAAACACAAATGTCAAACAGATAAATTCATAGAGTGATGAGTGTCTGCTAGACAGCGAACGCCATTTGCCGCCATAGGCGGCATCTCCCACGAATCCGATACAGTATTATCAATATAAAATTGATTACATTCTCAGTCTGCCACCACCAGTATCCCATAAACCAAGTGATTTTCTTAAATTATTGTACACAATTTTTTTTTAAAGTCTCTCCATAGTCACTTGTTTTTTTTTTTAATGATTCTCGCATTTAAATACTTCACAATTAAAATACTCTACGATTCACCTGTATCCCACCAGGCAGCTAGTTTTTAATTATATTTATTTTATCCCGATAAATTATTAAAAATGTTGTGCAAACCGTGAAAAAATTGTATTATATTCTTTTTTTTTTTATGAGTCTACTTATTTATTAAATTAGAATTCTTCAAAATACACTAGTTAAAAAAAAATCAAATCAATTTTAAGTTTCAATTTTATTTTAGTTTAGTTAGTTTATATTGATGTTAACGTGATTTTTTTTTTACTTGTTAGGTTTCTTAGAATTAAAATATCAATATGCCAGTTACTTCAAAAATTGATTTCGATCAAATTCGCAGGGTCTTAACTGTGAGAAAAGATGATATATTTGACAAAGAAACAAAGCTTTTAAAAAGTCCCAACCATAGATGTTGGAAAGATATAATAAATGAATTAAATTTCATTATTTCTCCCAAGTACTTATATTTGATTGTAAAAGAAAATAGACATGACATTTTGACGGCATTAAACTCCATGCAGGATTTAAAGACACCAATAGATAATAAGGATACTATTGAACCTAAATACTCTGATGAATGCTCTGATGAATGTTCTGAAAAAGATGATAACGTTAAAATTGAATCTAAATTAAACTTCAAAATGTCGCTTTCTAAAGAGAAATGGGCATCTATTTATGATCCAGAGAACCCACAAATATATAAAAGATCAGATGGGAAAAGTTCAGACAGAGAATATCACACTCTAAAACCATTCGAATGGTCATCGATAATTCAGAATTATTTCTATGCTTTAACTAAACTTCCCTGTTGTGTAAGTTATAAAAATGCCAAAGTGTGTCCAAATGGCACAATTTTTCTTAATATATATGGACAATGTACTGAGTGTTTAAGTAAATTTCATGGAGTATTAATTAATCAACCACTATCTTCAGACATTGTAGTTATAGATTGTACCTACCAAGGTAATTTTAGAAACTGCAAAACTTCCACAAAAAGGAAAATTATTGGAGAAAAACGTGGGGAATTAAAAAACAAATTATTAAATGAAAACCAATCCGCCGCTTATGTACAGCGTGTTGAAGCAATAGGTATAATGCAGTATGGCGATAAAGAACCGAGCCATTTGCCATCTAAAAATGCACTTCGAATTCTTAAACATAAGGCAATTAAAAAAGAACAAATGCATTTAGATCCAATTATTGCTCTGTCAATGTTAAAAAGTGTATCACCATACAATAACATAATTAGAGATATATCATACGACAAATTTTTTATACATTATTGGGCTTCTACAGAAATTAACTCGTATCGCATGTATGCAAAGAACACCGATGTTCCAAAAATATCAATTGATGCCACAGGGAGTGTAGTAAGAAAGCCAACATTGATTTCTGGAAGACAAACGTCAAATATATTTTTATACCAAATCGGTGTTAGAGACGAAAAATATAATTGTCAATTTGCAGTAGGGCACATGTTATCAGAAAAACATGACCACAATACTATTTCTTACTGGTTATCGGAATGGCTGAGATCTAAAATTCCACCTCCAAAAATAGTAATAACAGATCAGTCTTTGGCTTTAATGATGGCTGTAACGAAAGCATTCACTCAGTATTCATATTTTACAAAGTATATAAGTGTTTGCTCTTCTTTGATTTTGAAAGAACCTGGAGTAGAAATTCCATCAGCCATGATAAGGAATGATTTTAATCATGTTATGCATCTTTTAAGTTCATGGCCTGAAATAAAAAATACTTCATACAGAATAAAAAATTTTTATTTGAGATCTATTGGATTAATTATCTCAAGTACAGATTATTTAGACATTAAAATCTTATTAAGGCATATTTTTACAGTTTGTTTGAATGAAACTGATGGATTGAATTCATTTAAACAACCAACAAAATGTGAAATATCTAAAAATTATCTTAAGCGAAGAATTGCGACCCACGTAGTAGAATTGGATAAATATTTAACAACTGAATCTGAAGAGTACGAATCAAAAGAAGATTATAATACTGATGTAATTTCAGAAACATCAAACACTTCAATATTTCAAGAATTTAAATTGATTTTTGAAGGTGTTAAAATTGAAGCAGAAAATGATGATGGGGACCACGACAACATGCAGTTTAATCCAAGCATTGCGAAAAAATTATTAGAATTTTCTAAATTAATTCCTACATGGTCAGCAATTATGGTTCCCATATTTAAGTATGGACATATTATAACTGAAACTAGTACCACCTCGGAAAGTTTGTTCAACGATTTGAAAACAAACGTTTTCAAACATAAAAGTTTACCTTTACGTCTAGATAATTTTTTTAAAATTCATATTAATTCTATTGTTGGCTCTATGAATATAATTGGAAGCAAACTTGGCGCATCAAATAATAACGACTCGATTAATCAAAAAGATGACAAAACAACAAATATTGATTACGATAAGACTAACAACTGTATTATTTATAATATTGAAAAAAGTGATGCAAATTTTAATGAATTTAATTTAGAACTTGAAAAAAATGATTCTTATGAAGATTGGAGAGGACTTGGAAACAACTCTAATATCAAACAAATTTCAAATTCTAATTCTAATAAACGTAATAACAAAGCAAAAGAAACGAATGAAGGCATTGCAAACTTTAAAAGGGTTAATGATTTTAGTGAGCCCATAAACAAATTGAATAAAAAAAACAATTACCTTGCACCAGATCCGACTCTATTGTTTTATAACGATAGAATTAAAACAAAAAATATTTCCATAGGTATCTTAAAAAATGGTAATATTTCTGATCTTAAGCCAGTAAATATTAATGGGTTCAATTATTCTTTGACTAACACGTGTGCATTTGATAGCTTAGTGCATATTATATGCTCTTCATATGTCGACAGTCTGCAATACTCTATATACATTAATCAGGAAACATCAAATGCATTTTTTGAGATAGTTTCTAGTATGACTAGGGATGGTATTAATTCTCAAACATACAGAAAAAGAGTTATTCTATCAAAAGAAATTATGTGTGCGTTGCGAACTTGGACTGAACATCCAAGTGGTCTGAGGAATATTGACTGTTCTTGTACGATTGAATTTATCGTACAAAACATTTTTAAAAATTATCCTTCGTTAATATCAACAGAAAAGTGCCATTATTGTTCTTACAGCAAAAAAAGGAACAATGTGATAATTTCAGTTAAGTTACCAACAGACAATTTAGATTTCTTAAATGATGCATTGTCATCAATGTTTTTAGAAAGTCCTAAAGCTTGTGGAAATTGTAAAATGAGCAATATTGAAACTATACAAGAGTATGGAAAACAGATATTTATTGAGCCATATACACCAATAACTACCGAACAAAAAACCGATAAGAACTGGAATTTTTCTATTATGTTAAATCAAATTCCTACAACAATAACGGTTCAACAACAACTGTACGATCTACGAGGAATTATTAATTTCATACCACCCATTTCTAAGAATATTGAAGCTGTTGGACATTATGTTTCATATTGTTGGAGAAACGCCATCAACAGCTGGGAAAAATATGACGATTTGTCCACTTCACCAAGAACTGTTAGACCAAATTCAACCGCAAACAGCTGCCAAATATTGGTCTACACAATATAAATTCTGATAGGTACGTATAATCCAATTAATAAAAAATTTGTTTTTGACAACTAGTTATTTTTTTCAGAAGTCTTGTAAATTGATATACATTATTTTTTAATGATTATTGAAACTAATGAAATAGTATGATGGTCGGTATAACCAAGTATCTAACTAAGTATTCATTTATCTTTATCATATTTTAATTAAAAAACAAATTTAAGTTTTTAATACTTTTTCAGGTTTTTCTATTGTAATTAATAATTTATATGTTTTTAATGTACTTATAATAATTAAAATTTATATCGTACCTTTATGTTTATTTATAATACACATAATACGTTACATAAACTTACAAAGACCAAAAACTACCCCTTACCTATTACTCATGTTGAATTATTGTAAATATTTTTGAAGTACTAACGACGGGACATGAGGTACAAACGAGTTACAAACGATAGGCATAGCTCTTGACTCAAAAATAAAAGGGGGTGAGGGTTCTACCATTTCTTCCCCCCCCCACAATAGAAGTAGAGATAGGTCGATAAGTATTGAGGTACAAACGATGGTACTTGAGGTACAATCAGGTACAAACGAGGTACAAACGATTGGCATAGGTTTCGACTCGAAATTCGAAGGTGGGGGTGCCAGCATTTCCACAGCACCCCCACAATATAAATAGGGATAATCTGATAAGTATTGAAGTACAAACGATGGGACTTGAGGTACAATCAGGTACAAACGAGGTACAAACGATTGGCATAGGTTTCGACTCGAAATTCGAAGGTGGGGGTGCCAGCATTTCCACAGCACCCCCACAATATAAATAGGGATAATCTGATAAGTATTGAGGTACAAACGATGGGACTTGAGGTACAATCAGGTACAAACGAGGTACAAACGATTGGCATAGGTTTCGACTCGAAATTCGAAAGTGGGGGTGCCAGCGTTTCCACAGCACCCCCACAACAGAAGTAGGGATAGTTGGAAAACGGTTGAGGTACAAACGATGGGACTTGAGGTACAATCAGGTACAAACGAGGTACAAACGATTGGCATAGGTTTCGACTCGAAATTTGAAAGTGGGGGTGCTGGGGAAATGGACCTTAAAATATAGCTTTGTAATCAAACATGCACCTATTACCCTGTTGGATTATTTTGACACATTTTATGCTGTAAAATTGTATCAATATTTATGTTCTAGTGAAAAACGATATTATGTTTAAAGCATGTTTTAAAGTTGTATGTATATGTGGGTGGGTGGGTAGCTTTGATATTGGCCCTTATAGGTAAAATGTTCGTGACTCCACTGCACACACATACACACACACACACACACACACACACACACACACACACACACACACACACACACACACACACACACACACACATCTCGACTCTTTTTATTTGAAAAAAACTAGGCCCAATGACGTTTCCTCCTATCTGCTACCTCCATCAATTATTGTTCTGAAGTCTATCGAATCGACTTTTGTACACAAAACGTAATATTATACGAATACACGTACGTATATACAGTGTTTTATGTTACACGGCAAAGACGTGAATACACACGAAATCGGCATATACGTGTGTGCACACAATAATACGATAACGTACCTATTATTACAAAGTTTATAATAATAAATATTTCTCCGTCGAATAAGATTAATGCGCCATCGTACGCGTATTGTGATATTATATGCTATATGTCGCTGGCGACGTATGTGTGCTGGGTACGACGAATACGTGTACTGTACCGTTTCCCCCGTGACTCGGCCAAACGTCCAACCATGCACGATGACTTACGCGTTTCGGCCAAACAGTCGGAAAGAATACGGGGGGGGGGAGAAAAAAAAATATGTTTACTTTGTACGGATCTTTGCGCGAAATTCCATTGTATCACACCGTTGTTGTGACAGACGAAACGTACGGCAGCACGGGCGGGGGAGCGATCCACGGAGGAGCCGACCGGTGTCTTGGCCACGACGTGACGTACGTCAAACATTTTTGTGACGCCGTTTACGCGCGCGCGCGCTGCAACGGAAACGCGACGCGCGTTTCGATACGGCAAAAAAAAAAAACAAAAAGACAAAAAAAAAAACCAACAAACGGGGTTCGACCGTTTCGTCGGGGGGCGCGGGGGCGTACACGGATCGCGACGACGATAAATCATCACGGACCCCGCGGGCGCGATCCGAGAGACGACCCGTGAAAGGATTACAGTATTATTATTATTGTTATATTTATGCAGTCCCGTCGTGCGCGGCGGCGAGACGGACGTTTTCATCGCGAGCCGTCTGACGTCCCGCGCGCCCCGTGATAAATCGAAAAAAACAACAATGCGCGCGGTGTGCCGTAGCGCCGAAGATTTCGATTTCAAAAAAAATAAAATAAAATAGTTATAATACAGACCAGCTTACGTATACCTGTATACACGGGCGAGCGTGCGTGTGTGTTTTTTTTTGAAATTTTAAAATGGTAATTATAATATTTAATTGTAAAGCGGTTAATATAACGATTTTTTTTTTTTTGTAGTTAATCGTATATCTTGATAATGGAACTCGTCAAATATGCTATTTACTGCATGTTTGATTGTTTAGTATGCCTACCTTCCGTAAATATTTTACCTACTACTGTCATTTTATGTTAGTGAAGTATGATATCGGCAAGTGTTTACTATCTACAAATGTGTTTTGTCTTACATTTATAATGCAGAATTTCTACTTTGTCATTTTTTTTTTTTTTTTATACCGTGTAGTTATGTATACGTATTTATGATCGCTCCGAGGAATTATTCGAACTGGTCTTCAGTTGGTTTTTGTAATGTGCGCCTCCACTCTTCTTGAAGTTGAGATGGTGATATGTTAGTCGCTCCCCGTGTCTCAATTTTATGTTTATGTGTTTTAATCTTAATTGCAAAACGATAAAGTATATATTATAATATACAGCATACGGACATACGGTAGATATCATACTAAACTATGCTAAAATTACGGTAGATACAATATGTACGGTAGACAGCATATTGGACGAGTGTCGAGTACCATCCACTCCCATTCAATTCCTATTCTTTTAAAATATTACGCCAAACGCCTTGCACACCAGGGGGGGAGGGCGCCAGTCCGCGTGTTTTTGACGTCGTTGCTCACACATATTGTTCTGTGTTTATACATATATTTTTATATTGAGTTTTACGCACATATCACAATATGATAAGTAGGCATAAATAATCATATAATATCGTACGACGTGCAACTTTCGTCATAGACCACATTGAGGAGATACTTTCGATTTCGCATTTCGTCGCCTAAGACGTAATACCTCGTAAGTCAAAAAAATGATTTTAAGATATATACATCAAAATTTACAGAAAAAAATATGGAATATTTTAATGGTAATATTACGTTTAGCTCATAATTTCCAAAGAGAATATAAACTTGGACGCAATATCGCGTAAATCAATTATCAGTATTTTGTCAGAAACACATCGTATCTCCACCTTGGACAAAATATTTATTACTGGCGCACTGATACCGCGGTAACTGCAAGCAAATATTAAAACGGTTCTGTGGCCACAATACCTCCGATTTATAAATAGTTGTAATTATAAAATAAAGTGTTCACAATCAATGATAATATTGATTATATTTTTCAACAAATTTTGTTTTCAATATCGTAGATAAACCCTATATGATACGCGTTGCGTTCTTATACTCTTAGGCGCAACTCGTACGTGTGTTTATACGAATGATGACCATGGTGTCGATCCGAGTCGACTCTTCTAGTAACATTGCACGAACGTAAATCGATGATACAACGGTGCGGCAGAGATATTCGAGTTTCGTCGTAAAACGTGTGTATACGTATATAATATAAACATGTTTATAACGTACGCGCGCACACACACACGCGCACACGTATAAACTACTTAAAGGGAAAACACTCTTACCGTAATGATATACAAATAAACGTTCACATGCGAGAAATCAAATATCAGCATTTAGCACACGAACAAATATTTACATCGATTCGAGTGGTACGTACCGCTGTACACGTATACGTAATAATGGCGATGGCGATGATAATAGTATTAATAATTATTATTCAATAATATCGTTTCTAACGTTTATGCACATGTATATATATATATATTTATTTGTTTATTTATGTACACATATAAATTTACTCATTAGTACTCGTGCGATCCGAATCTACGACGCATTTGACAATTAGGTATTCACAAAATCGTGATTTCTATTAAATTTCTCGTGGTAGATACCTCGTCAACCTTAGCGATTACGACGAAACGTTATTATCACGCGTGAATTCGTAAACACTGTATAAATAATAAAACGTTCGGATCCGGACATATAGCCGAAAGCCCGTGCGGGTACATGGCATCTGTAATTTTTATTTTATTTTTTTTATTTAAATAATTTATGTATTACAAAATACTACATACAATTAATTTATCCCTTTAAGCTATACTTGTGTTGGGATAAATGAGTTGATGAATTTATTATAATTTAGATTTACAATTTTAATTCTTAATATTATAACATACAAAACTAATATTATATATATAATTAAAATAATAACTTAAAATAAGAGCTCACTTAACAACCAGTTTATAATAGATTTTTTTATTCATTACCTATATAATTCGATTTTTTTTAAGCATTTTGATATATATCTTTTTTTTAAGTAATGGCATTTCATTAAAATATGACGGACCTAAGTAATCAAGGGAATGTTTACCAATAGTTTTGTTTTGTGTAGTCCACTTTCCCAGTAATATCCAAGTCTATCATAAGTTCAATTTCCTCGCTCATTGGTATCAATGCAATTTTTATTTTTTGATATACTCAAATGTATGAGTATTGTAATCGGTCAAAACGCGATGCGTCATTATCGGTGGCAAACGCGAATGTATTGAGTATTTTAACATCAGTAGATTAATAGATATTATATCTATTACGAATCTACGATTATGATCTACTACGAATGCGCTCGATTTGTACGCATTCAAGACATACTTTATTCTAAATTTCTCGTGAATAACTCGATTTGGATGTCGAGAGAAATATATATATACATATACATCGAAAAAGTTCAACAACTAAACGATACAATAACGCCGATTTCACGTAATTATAAATTTTAGATTCAGAGTGAAAAGACGAATGTATTGGTTTAAAAATTATGTTTTTATTTTTGCCATCACTTTTTTGGGTAGACATTATTGTCCAAATGTTTCATTTAGAAACTCTACGGATCAGAAACTTCATCTTGGTGGTACATGGAAAAATTACTTAAAAATTGAATAAAAACGGTCTACGAGATTTACATAAAATAAATTTTTTAAATTGGATAATAAATCCAAAAATAATTGTACCAGATACGTCTTGAAATTTCCACCCAAAATCTATATCAATTTTGTACCAACTGGAAAATAGTTTTGAAAATATTTCATCATTATGGAATATAGAACTTTTATAACATTGAAAATATCTCGTTTTTTGGAAGATTTTATCTAATAACGTTTTTAATATTTGGTATAAAAACCTGAAAATTTAATAACATCTTATTCAGATACTTGACCAAGAGTACTAGAAAAATTTCGAAAATCTTTAGTTCGGAAATTTTTTTTTTAATGTTTTTAAAATTCGGATTTTGACGAAAAAAATCAATTATGCGTAAACCAGTGATATTTTTCAATAAAAACCTAATGAATTACGGAATTTTTAATCCAGTAAAAAGTGTATTTTACCAATTGATTCGTCACATAATATATTGCTATCCATGGTTCGAGTTTCATAAAATAATATATAATAAAGGTAAACTCAATAAATTACTTTTCACGCGCGTTTCAAGTTGGAATTACTATTCAAATAAATCTTTTCACGTAAAACGTCACTTTTA
Source organism: Therioaphis trifolii (assembly GCA_027580255.1). Taxonomy (NCBI): domain Eukaryota; kingdom Metazoa; phylum Arthropoda; class Insecta; order Hemiptera; family Aphididae; genus Therioaphis; species Therioaphis trifolii. Next base: position 7,755,152 of record CM050405.1, on the reverse strand, counting down.
TTTTTATTTTTGTTATTTAATATTTTTAATTTTTCGTTATTTAGTCTGAAATCGTAATGCAAGTTTTTTTATAAGTAGCCTTAGCTATGTTTACATTTTTATAGTTATCGGAAGTGGCAGTTTTTTCAATTTAAGCTAGAAGTGTCTAAATTTTAAATACGGTGAAATAGAGCATTTTTACGAACAGTATTAAACTGCCATGGATTCCAATACTCTTTAACTAGAAACTTGAAAATCACATCATTCGTTTATCATAAACATGTTCATTTATTATTATTTTTTTTTTTTTTTGAAAACCTAATTAGTTGATACCAAAATAAATTATTACTTATGTTTCGCTCAGAATCGTTTTCCGAAAACATTGACTCATCATTGATGTAAAAATAAAATAAAATCATATCACACGTATCGTTCACTAATCGTAAAAAAGCTAATTCAAATATATATATATATATATCAATCCATCACCATTATCTCATCCAAAAAACAACGATACCCATGGTACGAAGTATATATCTATTTATTTATTTATTTTTTTTTAATTCACTTTTTGTTTCGAATTTGTTCTATCTCACTGTCATTTTTTTTTTATTTTCCATGAACTTACATTTTTTGTATAAATATTATACTTAAAAACGAAAAATAGTGATACTACTTTATACTTATAACGAAGGCCGTAGACAGGTAGGGATTAGGGGTTGACTCTGACCCCTGTGGGGCATTTTGTTTTTGAAATAAAATTTAACTAGTTTTAATTCATACTTGGTTGAGTTGCTGTGACAAAAAAGTAGATAAAATCTCATACATTTTTATAACTGTCGAATTTCAGTGTTTTTGTGTCAAAAAGTTTTTTTTTTTTTTTTTTAATTTTTGTACGCTTTAATTTTTTTATTCGAAACACACACACACACACACACACATATATATTTAATCTGACCTATCTCCAAATATTTTGCCGTCTACCACCTTGCTCATAACTATGATTTGTAAGTGTATTGCCATATGTTCATGTTGGTCCTAAAAAAAAGTCCAAAATATCGTTACTACCCGTGTCTCGATTGCACGAGTTTTGAAGTACAGAAGTTTACAATTGATGTGTTGTTTTATGTATTTTATGTGATTACGAGTCAAACTAATAACGAATCGGATTTTTCCCCTCAACCGCAGTTTTTAAACGTTTATCAGTCATTCGCGTCTACATGACATAAAGAAACTTAAAACAAACTAAAAAAAAAAAAAATTAACAGTGTCGAATAGAGTATAGCTCTATTGGTCTTACGTTGCACGTACGCGTATGCGTTATGATAATTAAACTCGCGCAGTATCATAAACGATTTCGTGTCCGGTGTCAGAATAGAGATTGTCCAATTACGTGCGAGCGCTTTCGATGTCGGATTATTATAATAATATATGCCTATGCCGCCATAAACGTGTAACGGTCTGCATCTGTATAGATGAGTACACAACACACCATCTGTAACTAATACAGCATCCAAACTGCGACATTGTGTGTGTGTGTGTGTGTGTGTGTGTGTGTGTGTGTGTGTGTGTGTGTGTGTGTGTGTGTGTATAATTCAATACTCGGAATAATCCATTCGCATTATGTGTAAACATAATAGTCTAACGCACGTATTATCCTTACACAGGTATACACCAACTACCTAATTATAAACACGCGCTTTAATGTGATTTGCACGTGGCGCCTGCACGTATGTTATTATTCGTATTGCACCGTACGTTATTGCCGAATAAATAATATATCGTTTTAAGTCGGCTCGTGACGGCCGCGGGTCCGTGTGTTCATACGTGTTACAGCTGGTACTGATAATAATAATATATTATAGTAGTATTATCATTATTGTACCGAGTAGAGCCGTGCCGTAGAGGGGGTGGCGAGGGGGCGTGCGCCCCGGGCGAAAATATTTCTGGAGCGCCAAAAAGTCCGCGTTCAACATTTACGCGTTCATAAAAAAAAAAAAAAGTTAAATGCGATTAAAAATGTAAATAGCTGATGATAAATCAATTATTATACGATAACATTTTATAAATGTGTAACTATTCACATGCTGGTAAATGAATAAACAAATAATACAATTTACTTATAATAATTAATAATCATACACTATTTTTACGAGATGTTATCGAAAATTAAAAACTGTGATACAAATATACGAGTAAAATCAGCCTAAATAATCATGTGATAAAAGTACTTGAACAACTACTTGAAGTTTAATTAATATGCAGTTGCTTAAGAATATATTATGTAAAGGTTGATTATGTAATATAATATGATATTTTAACCTTATGGTTAGTTGAATTGAATTATTGTTGTAAAATGTGTGTGTGTGTGTGTATTTTATTTTTTTTTTTAATTACATCTTGAATTTTTTATTATATCTTGAACTCTCCTGCTAACCTTCTTATGACTGCAGGTAATACTTTTGTTTTTGATTATATTTGAATAATAATTTGTATATTTAATTGTATTCTTTCTACTTTAGCTTAATTATTTTACTCATTCTCAATTTTAAGTATATACTTATCTATAAATTAATGTTTTACTTATCAATGTGTAACACAATGTTAATATTATTATGTTTTAGGACAGTAGTCCGTTTATATATTAAATAAATAAATAAATAAATATTTAATTATTTATCTATTGGAAATTTTCTTTTTTCGAAATATTAGAAAAATATTTATCTATGTATAACCATAGGTTCATAAAAATTAGACAAATTATTTTAAATTCACTTCTAAGTAAAACTTTGTTGTCAAAACAGTCGACCCATCAAAACTTTGAATAAAACGTTGAAAATAGTTGAGGGTTTCAAATTTAGTTTTCATAAATTTCTAAACAATGATATTCAACGTTGGTGTTGCACAGTTAAAACGTGTAAGTATTTTTCGAAATTTGATGATAATAATATTTGTATAGATAGTTTTAAGTTTGTTATAGTTATAGTACTAAGTCTGAAAAATGGGAAGGAAAATATTGGTTTCGTGGAAAAAGGGCTTAGACGTAATTTACATATTAATAAGAAATAGTTAGATAGGCATATGTACAAAAATATATCCGGGCCGCAATTTACGTATATATAAAATATACCCGGGCCGCAATTTACGTATGTATAAAATATACCCGGGCCGCAATTTACATAAAAAATTTGAAATGGGACGCAATTTACAGAGACCCCAATTGTTGGGGATAAAAAAAACCCTGACTAACGGTTTTAAGATATTTTTAGTATTGTTATACCTATTGAAGTAATAAAGTAAGATAATCAACTTTTCAGGCCTGAATATCAACAATTAAACTTTAGTTAAAAATGTTCTAACATTGAAAACGTGATCTAATATTTTCCACACAAAATTAGTCTCGTTTTTGTGAAAATTTTAGCAAGCCTGATCTATGGTATTGCTTAACGTTTTTTTTGGTTCGAAAATTTAAGACCCGAAAAAATTATTTCTGACAGAAAAAGAATCATAAATTTAATATTTTGATAATAGCTTATATAGGTTCGTTTCGTTTCATTCTAATAATAAATATTATTACTTAATATGATTACTAAAATATTACATTTTTACATACTTACAAGCGCGTGAAATAAAAAGTGTGCTATATGAATTTGAAAAAAGTGTACCTATTAGTCAAAAATAGTTATATGAAGTGTAAATGTATACACGGTTCAGTAAAAAACATGAAAAAACTGCAGAAATAAATGTGATAAACTTTTAAGCTGAACCCAATTTGAAAATAGAGAGTAATATGATATTTCAAATAACATTTCAACGAAAACGGACAAAAATTTAAGCATTTAATAAAAACACATCGAGTGATTACGTTTACATTTTTTACACTAAAATTCGATGACAACAAAACGGACAGTAGTTGTTGACCACACGAAAAACTGCGGTATAGGTATCAGGACTTTGATGAATATATGTACGAATGAAACCGCGCTCCGGCCAAATATTGCATTGAAGCAGAATTCCCTGTCTGTTTACGCGAATCATAATATATTATAGTAATAATTCAGAGGTGCCGAACCTAGTTTTCAAGGGTGCAGACCAATCGAGTTTGAAGGGGTGGTTTGTAGAGATCGTGTGTACATGACACATCAATGAGTTTAATAATATATGAAAACGGTCGTAGGGGTGTGTTATAAACAAGAGAGGATAATTATCTCAGACTCGATTATTTATAAAACGCGTTATCGTCGTCCTTTTTATACAACTCGGGTGCCACTGCAAATACGAACACACGTTATTATATAAAATGTACATGCCGTGTATCCTGATGTTTGATATAGACGTATAAACATATATTTCACAAAACGGACAGCGAACAAAATCCAGTCGTTTTGAAACGTGTGTGTGTGTGTGTGTGTGTGTGTGTGTGTGTGTGTGTGTGTGTGTGTGTGTGTGTGTGTGTGTGTGTGTGCACCGGCAAATTTGTATTCATTTTTTTTTTCCGACACACGTATATGGCACTTATTATATTATTATGTTTTATCCTACTAGTCGTTGTTAACGTTAGACGTGAATACCTATTATAAGGCTAGTACGTATAGATATATTGTAAGAGTCACTATCGGTTATTATAACGAGTTGAACTAACGATAAAACATGGCCGTTTTATATGTGTACCGTGTACGAACGCGTGTGTATCGGTGTAGTACATGTACGATGTACCGTATAGAGTACATACTCGTATTAAATGGTAGGTACATGTACATGGGCGTGCGAGCGACAGTTGATGAAATGTTAACCAAATATCCACCCGTCTCGTGCTTGATATATTTTATAATTTACCAATCACAGAGACTTATACTCCCTGTATGTGTGTGTGTGTGTGTGTGTGCAGTGGCGTCTTTTGTGGTGGGGCAACTCATGCATTTGCCACAGTCTAGTGTTTAGCTGCTCAGTCTCTCAAGTTGGTACACATGAAAAATATAAAATATTCAAAAAATATAATAATAATAATTGTTCGAAACTTGCCGCCTTAGCGACTTTTAAATAGAAAACTTCGCGCCACCGTTATTGATTCTGCCATGAACGTCGCGAACTTTCGAGACGTTTCAGCGGCCCCCTCCCTCGGCATCCACGACCTTAAACCTCGGCCGATCGCCGCAACCGGTACCACGGTCCACAACGAGTCGGCTTTTGCGTTTTTGTTCCAACCACCGTATGTAACATAGTAACATACTACACACATAATAATACACAGACATAGACATATAAAAAACTAGACAATATTGAAGTCAGCCATATGCCAACAGGGAAAAATTTCATGATTGATAATATCAAACATGTATAATGTATATATTTGTAATATATATTATACTAGCTGAACCCGTGCACTTCGTAGCCCGTTAAAAATCCTACCTCTTATATGTTTCAAACTGTGTGTTAAATTCGTTACGTACCTGTGATTATGCTAGCAGTATATTTTTATACATATAAACAGATAGCTGAAATACCTGGCGTTGCTCGGGGAATAAATAGTGATTTATACTGTAAGTGATAGCCCCTTTCTTTCGTCGAATTTTTCATTTTGATAATGCTAATACGCATGTACAGATGACCACTTGCTCTGTCTGATGCTTATAAAAATTTAGCGAACGCATGCGCATTAAAATAAAAAATACGACGAAAGAAAGCGGTGAATACAACATAATATCTACATTGAAATAGGCTGACAACTAATAAACCTCATACCTCGCGTTTTATACTAAACTTTAAAAAAAAACTACGTTCTTGAAAAGTAATTTTTATTATTTTGGAAAAATGCTACATAACTACTGATTAACCAATATTTCTTTATAAACAGTTTTAATAGTTTTTCACCAGGGGCATATACGTATAAGTTTTTTTCTGGGCTTACACGGGAGTAGGCAACATAAAATTGTCCATGAGTGAAGCCGGGATCGCTGATGTCAATTCCTGCAACTTTCATTGTCTGTCCTTGTGCCTTATTAATTGACATACCGAAACAAAGTTTAACGGGAAATTGGACAAGTTTAAATTCGAAGGGGTACTCTTTGGACCAATTCAATGCACGACAATAATTACATTTTAAATTCATATTTTCTATGATAACGTGAGAATAATTTTTATAATCTATTAATTTATCATAAGTAAATGCCGACATTTCACGGCGACGCCATGGAATATGTCGTGGTTCAACTAAATGTTCGTCAATATGAAAATTAAATGCAAAGTTGTTATTAATATTGTTTTCATTAATACTACTAACACTATTGGTAATAGGTATATTATTTATATTATCATCATTATTGTTACTATCGCTGTTAATATTGCAGTTATATCTGGCGAGCCATTGTTATTTTGACTTAATCTGAGTAAACGTTGACGTTTTATTATATTCGATGAACGGCCTAAATTAATTTGCCTTTGCATTGTGATAAATTTTAATAATTAAAAGAAACGAATAAAAATTTAAAAATTATAGATATTAAATACTACTACTTATAACTAAATACTTACTTAAAACTAAATACTATTAGTACTGTTTACTATTTAAATGCATGCATCTTGAATATTCGACAATAGTCAATACATCGAACATTGCGCAGTGTTCCGACTTTTACGAAGTTTCACTAAAAATGTCGGTCGGTCTGTCCTTCGTAGCCACGGAATGCCCGAATGCATTCACCGCGCACAACGCCCGATGTTTTCGGAGAAAACCTGATCATCATAAGCATAACCATCGGCCGTCGGGTACGCTGGGGGTCAGGGAGAATCGAAATTGTAGAAACCCAGAACGTCGCGTTGTCATTCTGCGCCACCGTTATTGGTTCTGCCATGAACGTCGCGAACTTTCGAGACGTTTCAGCGGCCCCCTCCCCCGGCATCTACGACCTTAAACCTCGGCCGACAGCCGCAACCGGTACCACGGTCCACGACGAGTCGGCTTTTGCGTTTTTGTTCCAGCCACCGTCCGTCGTTGGCGTGTTTGGCGTGTGCCGTTTACCGAGCGTTCGTTTTTTTATTATAACGATAAAATTGGTCGTAGGAGTTGATGGTGGTGTGTGCTTGTTCTCGCCGCCGTTGGATTTCGTGCTGTCGTCATCATCTGTCAGCTGTCGCCGTCCAGGTTTTATTATTATTGTATATATTTATAATTGCCCATATGGCTTTAAAATACCTTTTTTTATTATTAATATTAGCATTTTATCCCCCCCCCTTTTGGGCACCCGTCTCAATTTTGTACATTATTATTTATTTGTCTGAATAGTAGTTCTGACCGATTGGCAGACAAACCAAATTTGTTATATATTGTTCATATTATTGGTCACCCGTATTTATAAATCTTTTCTCTGGGTAGTTTGGGCACCGTGTTGCCGTCATTCTGGGCCAACCTCCAGTTAGGAGCCCGTTGACAACAATAATAATAATAATAAAACCATTAAACCTGTAGAAAAAAAATTATGAATAAAATTATTGACTATATTATTGTCTATATTTAAATGATAAAAAAGAGATATTGGGAGACGGGCGCTCTGCACATAGTAACATACCCAAATGCTAAATCGGTACACTGTACTAAGTACAAAACGTCATTATTTTTAGACTAATACCATTGATTATAGAATATTCTATTCTATAATCAATGCTTATCCCTAGTGGACTAGTTTAGTCTATAAATATTATAGCCATTACAATTCCATCCATAAGAAAAGATATTTTCATATTATTATCAATTTGTATACAAACTTTGATTAAATACGTAATAAATATTATTCAATCTATTTTAGTGCAGCCGAATAATCGGAGTCGTCATATCATGACGAATACGAATGATGATTATGAATAATACTTTTTCACCTCTTATGAACATAATTTAATTTTTATATAACTGAAATGACGCCACTGTGTGTGTGTGTGTGTGTGTGTGTGTGTGTGTGTGTGTGTGTGTGTGTGTGTGTGTGTGTGTGTGTGTGTGTGTGTGTGTGTGTGTGTGTGTGTGTGTGTGTGTGTGTGTGTGTGTGTGTGTGTGTGTGTGTGTGTGTGTAAGATAGAAGGAATAGTTATACTGTGGCGTTGTAATAGCGAAAAGGAAGCGAAACGTAATCACATGCCACCACACTGTATTTTGCTATAATTTTAGCGACGAATATTCGTAGTATATGATGTGTATATGTAATATATATATATATATATATATATATATATATATATATATATATATATATATATATATATATATAAAGTGTGTGTGTATGTATGACAGATACGTTGGGCAGCAGAAAACAATAAGACCCGTGCAGAGTGTAGGGACGGGCTCGAAATGGGGAAAATATTATTTTTAACGTAATCCTTTACCTCGAGCCAACTCCACTTCACCACTGTTCGTTTATATTTACACGTATTCATATGTATCACATTATGAATTATATATATATACATAAAATAATATATTACACTTTATACCTTCATATATTTATTACAAATCTGAAAGATCTATGATGGTTGAATATAAAATTGATCTTTGATACCTCTGTTTAGTTAAGTCATTTGATACATGTTATACACAATATATACTCATATATGAATCATACATTTGTAATCCAGAAATTTTAGTTAAAAAAAAGAAATTTTCCGGTTTTTCTATAAAATATTTAAATGTTTGATTTGATTATAATGCATTATTTTTCCCATTCAATGAATGTGCTGGTACATATATGTTATGGAAAATCAGCAATAAATGTGTCGTATTAAATCATTATTATTATTATAATTTTTTTTTTGCATTCACGCAATGTGCGATCTACCGCATGATGATAACCTACACTAATTTAGTTGTGATCTACCATATATTATATTTTGCGAACTATAAAAAAGTAGCACATAGGTAAAAACTTTAAACAGCATGATTTTAATTTTCGAATCTAACCGTACAAATATTCTGCACGAAATCAATAAAAAAATCATCAGACGAACACGTGTATATAAGTATATTGATCTCTACCGATTAAATGGCCGTGTAACATTTGACGATTCGTCCCATGATTTTTTCGCGAAATGTCCCTTTTTAAAATGGGTCGTAAACACTGAACAGTTCGAGTATTCGCTCCCATAGATGGGTTTATAAAGATCTTTTATTTATAAAATTACGCCAGGGATTAAAATTACCAATTATTTCTGTGTACGCTGTAGATCACGTGTTGCATTATACGTTGTGCGATAGATCACACGTTACGTTCTAAATCGTGCAATAGATCGCATATCCTACTACATCCTAAATCGTGCATTATAGATCGCTGCACGTCGTACGAATGTCTTTGACCGATATTTATCGAACGATACTATATAATTTTGGCATTTGTAATTCTACATTTGCACAGGTACACGTCTGAAAATACAGTGATTGTGATACAGTCTTTTTAAATAATTTTTTTAACAATTTTATAAATCTCTAAATTTACACTGCAATGGATAACATTGTCACTATATATATGGGTTTTAATTCACTAGTAAAAAAAAAATATTAAACAGATAAATTGAAAATTTTGGGTTCATCCTTTATTAAGTACCTACTCGCCTATCAGATGGCGCATTTAGAATACATTTTCACGGTCTCAGGAGAGATCCAAGAAATTGTTTTAATTATTTCCGTATGACAGTTTTTGTGTATGATGAACTTATTACAACATTCGTAGGACAAAAACTGATAAAAATGCAGGACACAAATATGCGAGAATCTATCACTCCCGCTGAAAAATTGGCGGTCACTTTGAGGTAAATAAAATATTTTTTTTCTCTTTTTTGGAACGAATTTTACCATTTTATTAACAAATGAAAACAAGTAAAAATAAAGCTAATCAAAAAATTGTAATCTTTGTAAAAATGTATATAAGTATCCAAACCTACAAATTTCATGAACTTCTCCTTAAATTAAGTCGATACGTGGATGCTGAGAATAAATAGCTATATGAGAAACTTGTTTATGAAAAGAGACTTTGAATCGACTTAACTTTTAAGTGCATCTATATAAATATTTAAATAATTATCGTCTGAAAATTCACAAATTTTCGGTGATGGCGAATTCGCTCCGCCAAAGCGGTTACATTCATCGGAGGATAACATGCAGGTACTGAATTTGTTTTTTTTTTGGTTTATCGAACGATAATATATCGTTCGTGTGTTCTAATCGGTTCATTTTCGTACATTTTGATTGAAATAGTTTAGTCGTACGATATTCTTATCGTTCGGATTCGGAATATTAAAGTGCACCCGACAGTTTTCGAGGTGTCGTACGACAAGATAATTGTACGACATTTTATCGTGAATGTGTGAATAGCTCTATTTATAAACATGTAATTTCAAATATCGTACGATAATATTTTCGTACGATGAAATATCGCTCGTGTGTAACGGCCCTTAAACGTACGCGCATCAATGATACGTATTATCGTGTCGCTTCTGTTACTCTTTGACGGTGGTGTGTATTTATTTTGTTTTAATAAATCGTCGTCGTCGTCGTCCGGTGACGGCGGCAAGCGGTCTCGCGCCCGTTCGGCGTCCGCGTGGCGCGGCTGCGGCGGCCGGTGTGCGAGGACCGGCACGCCGCCGGTGGACGACGACCGTCCACGGTCACGCCGATTGGCCGGCGGGCGGAGTCGCGCGCGCCGTGGCGCTGCCGGCCGGTGGGCGGGCCTACGGCCGCCGGGGACGTGGCCACGGGCTCGCACACACGCGCGCGCGCCAGGCGTCGGAAGGGACGGGCGGGTGTCCGCGGCGGCGGCGAAGGGCGACGGGCCGCGCGCGAGGGGCGGCGACGGGCGCGCAGGCGTGCGCGCGCTCACGCACGCGCGCGCCCCCGCCCGTAGGCACACGGTCCGCGGGAACGTCCGTGGTCCTCGCGGCGGCCGCCGAGTGCGTTTAGAGTCTTTCGCGCACTCCCTCCGGGACGACCTGAGTCGCTGCTGTTTCGCTCGACCCCGGGAACCATTTGTTTTTGTTTTCGTTTCGTAATTTTTCCGTTTTCGTTTTTCGATCGCGTCTCTCGTGTCGTCGGGGACTTTCACTGTACGGCACGCGCGCCTAGTCGAACGCCGTCGGAATAAAACGCCATAATACACTCGCGGAGAGGAGAAAATCGGAAAAATTCGAAGAAAACAAAAAACAAAACGACCGACAGTCATCGCTTAGCATTCGATCGCGGTCTTTTTTTTATTATTATTATTTATTATTATCGAAAACTCGAAACGAAAAAAATCTTGAAAACACAAAAACCCTTCTCGTCGCGTCGGTGTCACGACGATACACTCGTGTCGCTCGTCGTCGTCGTCGTCGTCGTCGTCGTGTTGTCCGTCGTCACCCGGCCGTACGCACCGAGCACGCACGTTGACGGACGCGTCGTATAGGACGGCTGTGGGCCCGGAAGGCATCACGGTGGTGTCGACGGAAGACGACGGACGGACGGTGGCCGGCGCCGGCTACTGGACGGGCGGCGCGACCGGCGGCGACGCCGACGCCGCGGTCGCGGCACCGTGGCAGTCGACGTTGGGCACGCTGGGCGGCGGCGGCGGCGTGGTCGGCAATGTCGGCAACGTGGGCAACGTGGGCAACGGCGGTAACGGCGGCAACGGCGGCGTCGGCAACGTGGTCGGTGGCGGCGAGCTGGACCCCGTGGCCGCGTGGGGCCGCAAACTGTACGCGGCGCCCGGCAACCATCACCGGAACGCCGCGGCCGCGGGCCTCATGTTCGGCCTGCACCACCACCATCACCAGGACGCCGGCACGCCCGGCGGCGTGTCCGGGCTCCATCACCATCACCATCACCACCACCATCACCAGGTCCGCGGCCCCGTCACCGGGCTCAAGGAGGAACCGTTGGCCAACTCGCAGCTGTCCGTGCCGCGGTCGTGGATGCAGCCGTCGATCATCGATCAGAGCAGGTACCTAATTGACACGCCAAAGATTAACATAATATTATTTGGTTTTTTTATTTTTTTTTTTATGTTTAACCAAATCTATAACGGGTCGGACGAGTGATTGTGTGGGCACGACGATTAAATAGATTACGTAGGTATACGTCATCACAACAATCACTCGGATCCGTAACACGACGTAGACGTAAAATTCACACAGAACTTTGATGAATCGAAGCGTTTACCGTGGTAAATAAAAAAAATTAAAAAAAAATTGAAATTTTTGCGTATTCGGTACTCGAGTAGTCGCGTCAAAATATCGAATTTTTCCCACTGCGGCGTAGACACGCGATACTAAAAATCATTCACGTGCCCGCAATAATAACACTTATATTTACGTATTTCGATTTATCAAAGTTTTATGTTTTACGCGCGTTTCGCGTTTGTTTTTCGTGCGACGTCGTTCGACGTTTCGTCTCGCGTCGTACACTCGCGCCGCCGTAGTGTCGGTTGATATTCGCGCTGCTGCGGCGGGTGGGCGGTCGGTGATGCGCTGTGCGCGAGGTGTTTGCAAAATTTAATATTCGATCACGGCTCGATCGTTGCGGTACTTACCCGACCTGAATAATATATACACGATCAACCGTTGGACAGTGTCGGTAATTGGTCCGACATTCACAAGCCTGTATGTAAATTAACGTTTACGAATTAATAATAATAAATTATCGTCCGCGTTGCATGACGCACGCGGGCGTGTTTCCGCGCGTATCTCGCATTGTGTACCTATAATAATAATTATTGTCATTATCGTTGCCGTCGCGGTGCGTATATTGACGACGACGCACTGATGAACTCGTCAACGGTCGGTTACTCGATCGGAAAAATCGATTATTACGCTTCGTCGTCGCGTTTAGCTACGTACTTACTATGGTGTAAAATGTAAATGAAACTTATTTCGTCCGGTTCCGCGATCGGTCCGGAACGGGCAGCAATAACGAATTATTCGTAATTTATTATTTTCGATATGAATTTGATTATTTTCCGTTCGACGAGAGAAAAATAAAAACATACATAGTTCGTATGTAGTAACAATCGTTGTTTTATAGCGGTACTAATATCGCGAGTATCACACATTATAATAATACGGTTTTAAAATATCTACGAAATTTCTTTTGATATTTTCTAAAAAAATTATTTAATTTTCAAACATAATAACCTAGGATTATTGTGAAAATATTTCAAGTGAAAAAAAATTGTTTTATAACAACAACAAACATAATACAAAAGACGTAATTGCATAATATATACACCGTTACTCCGATTTCACACGAAATAAAAAATAATTTTTGATAAAAATATTTTTGATTTTCACTTGAATGGAAATGTATACGCGAGGCCGTGTACAGGTTTCATACCCCTATTACGCAATAAAATTATCGTCTTTTACATTTTGTTACATGTGTTGTTAATGATTATACCATTAAAACGACGTTTCGTCGTCTGATTTAAATAATACTTTCGTTTTATATATTTCACGCTTGTATATATACCTAAAACTAGGTGTTGGCGGGTGGTGGGTCGTGTAACGGGATGACACTATATATATACCGCTGCGGTACGGCACAAAAATAATAATAATAATAACGAGCTTTTTTTCCCGCGTTTAGTCAAAGTAAACGAATAGGTAGTGTATATTATACTTATACATATATATATTAAATACAAACAAGAGAGCGCGCCCGTCGCTGTTTATAATAAATTCACAAAAGATAATCTCGGAAATATTTACGAGTGCTTAATTAGATCGTCGAGTGCGATTCGCCTTTGAAGAGAAAGATTTTGCGTGAAAATTAAAAAGAAAAAAATATTTATAAATATATATATATATATATATATATATATATATACACACAAATAACAACTAAATGAGGTATAAAAAAAAAAACGGAGGCATAATATCACGAATATTCTTAGTGCAGTGCTATTATACATAAATTTAGCAACATTTAGCGAATTTGATATACATAAATATATATACAATATATCATAGTGCGTGAGCATAATATATTTTATGAACGACCTTCGCGTATCGGTCATGGCTTAATCCAAAACAAAAGTACTAAATTATTAGTTGATAATATGTCTATATATAATATATATGTTTTTTTCTTTTCATAATTTTATTCCATTTACAATATAAAATAACAGTAGTTATAATAACCATAACTGTCAATAATATCACAATATTTCTATACAATAATTATGAATATAGAATAATATAGAGTATAACTAAAACAGTAAAAATAAAATAAAATTAAAATGCTGGTTAAATGTTATTTAAATTAAAGGACGATAATATTCTGAGTTTACTAAACTTGCAATGTAGACATTAAAGTATTTACGGGGTAGGCTAAGGCTAAATACATCTATATCTATGTGTGTATGTGTGTGTACATAGGATGAGAGTTACGTGCGAGCTTACCTACAATACCATGAAAAAAGGTATAAAATATATATATATATATATATATATATATATATATATATATATATATATATATATATATTATAATATGCATATACTTATATCCGTGCGCGTATATAGGTACCTATAATAAATAAGGGACGGGCCGCGGAAAAGATTGTTCGCATAATATAATATAGTGTGGAGAGTGTGCGGGGAAAAAAACAAAGAAAAAAATGACTCGAATCTGTCATAACGAGCGAGAGGACTTTCAATGCACACACACATTCACCCACGCACACACACAAACACACGCAAACACGCATACACACACTCATACACGTATACATGGGTATGAACAATATATTGATTATGTAAACAAGACAACATATCTCATAGCAGGGTTTGAATGTATTTTCTTCCGAGGCTGTAAATCCCTCGTTTTATATACGTACGTATATATAATATGCATATATCGTATGTTGCACCCCCACCCCCACACACACACATACAAGAGGTTATATTATGTATAAATACATATACATATAGATGTATCTTAAATGATACCACGAATCGCGATCGGACAACGGATTCAGTTTTCTATTTCGTCTCTTCGTTTTTAGATTAAACTGTTTTACATTTTTAATACGCGGGGCAACATGTGTTAAACTCAACGTTTAATATAATATAAATTTAATAATAATAATAATCACAACACTTTTGTTTAACTATGTAGATTAATGATAATATGTTTGCGTTGTTTTATTTTAACGAAGTTCTTATACCCGATGTATTTAGACTTTTCAGTATAAGTAAATACAACTTTTGATACCTAATTAGTAGAGCATAGAAATATTCCCATCACCGCTGAAGAAGTACCTAATTGATAAATTAACAAACAAATATAAGGCGATTTAGGTTTGTAATTAAATTATTTGAATATAAAATATTTTTCGAATATAAAATGTATGAAATAAGAACATGCTTGGTTTTCGTATACATCGTTCGTTTTAAATTCAAGGCTTTCGGTCGAATGTTGATCGATTGACTCAAAAATTCATAAGGTTTATACAATTTTATTATAAGTTACCAATTATTCTCTACGCGCAACTTCGTATTGTGATAAATAACATAGACCATAGAAGTAGAAATATCTTTGATTTTCCGGGTTTACCTAAATTTGTTTGGAGAATAATAAAATCTGCTCTAAAACCATTTTATTCCGGTACATATTCTGTTTACCGATCCTCTATGACCCCCTTCCCATCACACACAAATAATATCTATGCCACTGACTGCTCTCATTCATATTGTCGTAAATACAACCGTGTTTAAAATGTAGGTACACTGTAAACTATTTTAAGTATAGGCATATTATATTTATCATATTGTACGTTCATGTTGTGTGTGTGTGTGTGTGTGTGTGTGTGTGTAGGTATTTACTGCACGCACACTGTGTATATTGTATACATTGCATATTGTATTTATAAGTTCTTAAATATAATAACCGGGAACGAGAGAAAGAGGCGCGTGATAAAAAATGTAGGTCGGTGCTGCAAGTGCCGTTTCCAAAAGAGTGAAATGAGTTTTGAAATTAAATGGTATTCGGCGTGTTTATACGCGTCGTGAATATGTACATAATGTACATATCATTGTACGTACACACTGCTCGCGAGTGGCAAGCGCACATAGTAAATAAATACGTACGAGTACGGGAGTTTTAACATTAATGTGTGTACTTGTAGCTGTTGTATATAACATATACATCGTAAGTGTGTGTGTGTGTGTGTGTATGTGTGTGTGTGGGTGTGTTTAAACCGCGTTTTCGCGTGCGCGGAAGCCAATACCTATATGCAGATGTACATCGCGTACATAAAAAATAAATAAATAAAAACGCGCGCGTGTATAACAATAATAATGGCGTTCGTTTTAAGTGTCAAATATCGTGTGTAAAAAAAAAACAAAAACACTAAACCGATTATGGTTATTTTGTAAACACGATTCTGCGCGCGTGAACAACCTGACCGCGGTCACGAGCGTGGAGTGTGGACGACTCGCGTTTCGAGTAAGTACCTATTATACCGATGTGTATACGCTGTATAACCGGGACGGGCGACTTAAGGTCGCTAGAAGGCCGATTTTCAGAACTTAAAAATCATGCGGGTCAGAGAACACAAGAAGCAAACAAAAAAAAAAAGGTTGATTGGGTTTAAAAATTACTATTGGCGTTTGTTTTTTGCATTTATTAAACGTCGTATCGATTTTGGCGCGAACCGGTCAAAAATGGTACGCTAGTTGCCCGTCCCTGCGATATAGAAACACAATTTTTATTTTTTTTTTAAATTTTTTTATTATACATAACATCTATACAATTTTACAATGCATATGATAAAAATATCTACCTCCTTTAAGCACATGCTTGTGTCGGTAGTAGAGAGTTAAAATATTATATTATTAACAATTTAATTATATAATAATATGCGAAACCAATAATAATAATAATGATAATTTAAACTTAAAAATAAAATAAAATCTATTACTGATCATTCGTAATTATAGAAAAATAAAAGTGAAATTATTTATTTTTAGTACTGTAAATAATCATGTCTGAATTTTTTTTTTTTTTTTTTTAATACATGAAAATAATCGAATCCGTTAAATTATATTCGTGTAAAAAGCACGGTCGAGACAACGAATGAACTTTGTCCGCAAAAAGTATATTATATGTATATGTAACATAAACATGTTCGTTTTGTGTAACGCAGATTCCTTCGGTCGAGGAAACGTGTAAATAACGCGTATGTCACGGGTAGGTGTTGTGCTGCACGGTTGAAATTAATTTCAAGTAGTTTCAACTGTTTCGAGTGAAAACGATTGTTAACGACGCTCCACGGTAATTCAATCGTTTTGAATTATATCGCGCGCGTAATTATTCACTTATAACGACGTGCACGCGTATAACGTACTGTGTCGTACGAGTTGCGTATAATTGCGAATCGTTTAGCGCGCCAATATAGCGTATAATATAGTCTGTGTATACTTGCGCCGTTTTTTTTCCTACTCGGATATAAAGTAGACATAAATAACGCACGATCGACACTGTCGTGTCGGTAGTCGAGTCGTAAATCGGTGGATGTATTTACCGAGTTTCGTAGAATTTTCCGTTTTTTCAACGTTCACTTTTACCCCGGTTGTAATGACTCGATTACGACCGTACTGCGCAGATAAATCAAAACGTATTTTCAAAATCAAATCAGACCCTCCGAGCAGTGAGGTGACTATAATCGTTTGTTTAACGACTCCGGGCATTTTGAAATCAAACGATCATCTTTCGGATAACACGTCAACATCGGACTCTGTCTTTGCTGCTAAAGCAATATTTGTGCACGTCGTGATATCAAACACTTCTAACTTTTAACGTGTCAGAGTGGATTTGTTTTACATATTATCATTAAAAACAGGACGTGATTTTTTTTTATTAATCATTTGCACACATTGCACACAGGCTGTCGGTTACATTTTTAGTAATTATATTACAGGTTCCGATACGATCGTATTACGTATATCGTTTTGTTTCAACGACTATCGGTTATTGTGACTCTTCGTCGTTGTAAACGATTTCGGTTATTATCTACGTATAAAGACGTTATTCGGTAAAAAAAAAAAAAAAAAAAAATATATATATATATATATATATGTACATGTATTTACGTATGATTTTTTTTTTTTTAAACCAGCGGCCAATGCGTGTAACACGTTTTATCCGTATGACGATGAGAAAATTCAATCTCGAAACCGACGAGACGCACTGCATAGTGTATAAGTATAATGATACGACTTATACCCGCGGTCGGAATGAAAAACACTCGCATACGTACGTGTCCCGAATCGCGTTCGCGACTTCGTTTAGGGTATAAACATGCGATAAAATAATTTATCGCGTTTTATTGCAGCAACACGTACCCGCGAGTACTGAAAATGCACGCTTATAATATTGTAAAATTCAAATACCACTAAATATGCGACGGTCGCTATTATAAACTTCGTTCATGTTGGACTTTTGAGTGGTAATCAATAATGTTGTCCCAGAAAAACGACGAAATAATATTATGTAATACAATCGAGACGGGAGAAACTTTGTAATCACAGATATAAAATTCAAACGTATAAAACATATATAATGTATATGTATATGTTACGGGCAAAGTGGAAAATTCGGGCAATGTATACAATGCCCGGGCATTGTACACATTGTCCGATGCATATTGGGCAATGTGAATCGTAAAGTATTTAAACATTAATAGTATTAATTTTTATATACAATTTATTTATAAAAATTGTGAAATAAGTTAATAATCACTATATATCCCGATAACGAAACCGATAAATATCATATCTCATATAATTTTGGTACGTACAGTTTTACTTTAGTTGTATACTGTCACTCAGTGTATATTTATTTTTTGTTATACAGTGCTTAACCAAACATTTATTTATTTATTTTCTACAGTTTATTTAAAATGGAAAATCTTAATACAAAATTGAATATTGTGTTAAAAGAAAAAAATCTGAATAATGTGTATTTAACTAAATTAAAATACGACGAACTAATTAAACATTTAATGATTATTAATTATGTGATTATTAGAACAAATGTACTTCATAATTTTTGAAATGTATAATTTGTTTATACTATTAATGTATAAATACTTTACAATTCACATTGCCCAATATGCATCGGACAATGTGTACAATGCCCGGGCATTGTATACATTGCCCGAATTATCCACTTTGCCCGTAACATATATATATATATATGGAGAATTATTGTCGGAATATTTAAATTGTGCGGAAATAAATTACAAATTTAAAATATTCAATGTTTTTAAAATTGTTCGAATTAACAATATAAACAAATCAAATCGTACGACAACGTAGTTGCACGCATCGCGATTCAAAAGGTGTTACTATCGTTAAGTATAACTGCCATAAACAATGTTTACGTTGCACTTATGGTACACCGAGAGTTACGAATCGGGGTCACCGTATAGTTCACCGCGGTCGTTAAACATATTTCTGTTTGTATAGCGTCAGTAATAATTATCATAAACAAACGCAAAACGATTTTCAAAATGTAATCATTTCCCCGCGTCTAGACAGAGTCTTTATCCCGTACGTCTATCGGACACGTAATCATATTTTATTCGACACAAATCACGCAATGCAATACGCGATACATATTTGTGTCCATTGATCACTTCGCCGCCGCGATCAATACAATAATTACTTTAAAGTGCGTATGCACGT
Organism: Therioaphis trifolii; assembly: GCA_027580255.1. Classification (NCBI taxonomy): domain Eukaryota; kingdom Metazoa; phylum Arthropoda; class Insecta; order Hemiptera; family Aphididae; genus Therioaphis; species Therioaphis trifolii. Next base: position 7,735,481 of record CM050405.1, on the reverse strand, counting down.
GTGCGTTATACGCGTGTGTTAGCCGACGTACGATCGATTCGGTTGTACGTAATTAACGGCGAGACAACTCTTTCTGCCGAAGCGCGTGTTCGAAATTTCTCATTGCGACTTGCTCGGACGAAACGTATTAATTAATATAATCATCGAATCTCGCTGAGGTTCATAAAATATAAAAGTTACACATCTGTTTTGAATATCGGGTTTTTAAACTTCTATCCGAAACGCGAATACGTAATGACTGTCTCCACGCTGTACTTTAACACATAGTTCTATCTAAATATCATATTTTATTAGTTTGTTTTCGTTGTTGACATTTCAGCGTCAGACATTATACATTTTAGTGTAATTTCATCGTGATGTTCCTCTCACCTTTTTCGTTCAGTGTTTTTCGTGCCTTTACAGTCTGTTAAAATTGAAATCCTTTATTAGCAGCAATTATAGCATATTAATATGGCTTGCAATCTGCATTATACCATTGCAACATGATTGATAATTAGGTATTACAGTTCAAATAAAAAAAATGTATTACCAAAAAACAATATGTGTGTGTAATAAATACTCACACACACACACACACACACACACACACACACACACACACACACACACACACACACACACACACACACACACACACACACACACACACACACACACACACACACTTTATTTTAGCTATTATTTTTTTTATCAAGAAACGAATGAATGTGTTTAAAAACTTGCAACTCCATAATAATATGTACTACATGTTTTATATTCAATAACAATTGATAAATGAGCTATGAGATAACAAGTCGATAGTTATTATTACATATATTAGAATATAGTATCATATTTGTGAATAATATATCAATTAATTGTCGTGAAACAAAATACCTATATTTTACAAAATTACTATATCTATATTTTTGAAACTGTTCGAAAGATTTATGCACTGTAATATTTTAGATGCATGTTCCTTTTAGTATAATGCAGTGCCTATATTTAAATTTAGGACGAAAAATTCTCATTATTATTTTGAAAACTTGAATCATTAGGTGTTTTATTCGAATACGACTTATGAACATTGAAATATTTTTCATTATTTACACTACAGCTACAGATATATATATATATATATATATATATATATATATATATATATATATATATATATATAAATATTATAAACTATAGAGACGTATAGACATTTTAAACTGACCTAAAACACGGACGCATGACATACATGCACATCTGTTTACACTCAGAAACTTGATGAGTTTTAAATCCACATGTAACGTTGTCGCGTTTTAAAAAAAAAAGCGATCCTTCACTCGTTACTCGATAATATTATGGTATAATTACTCTGTTGGGTCCACGTGTGCGTACTATACGGTAGACGCCCAAGAGTGCGAAACAATCGCCGTACGATCAGGATTTAGAAAACGTAAATACATTAAATGGCTACCGGACCGTGAACACGGGTATATTTATTTATTTATAGGGAAAAAATAAAAATAAAAATAACTTGCGTTGTTAAAAAAATAAACGGATCCGAACAAATCGGCTGTAAGTGCGCGTGAGTTTGTGTGTGCGTGGGGGTACAGTGCTCGTTCGCAGTCGTCGGCGACGGTGTGGGAAGAGGGGAAGTCCTAGGTCGGGAGACTCGGACATTTTCGCCGGGGGGGTTCTACCGCGCTGTGTACCGCACGTTATGCTTTCGGTCTGTGAACGGAGAGAGAAAGAGAGGAAAAAAAAATAAACGATGACGAAATTTTCACAAATCAAATTGTGACGGCCCACCGCCGCGTCGCGCACACGAGCCGCGCGTATAACAAAATATAGTTACACGCGGCGCTTGGGTCGTGTGTCGGTGCCAGTTCAATCGGGGTTATAATCCACCTGTGCGCGGCGCGTTTTCAATTTCACGAGCTCATACCACCGTATACACGCGTATTAGTAGACGTGGGCCGTGTAAATTTACATATCGTACTTTTTTCTTTCGTTTTTTATGATTATTATTATTTTTTTTTTTTTTTGTTGTATTTTCACGGCGAACCAAAGCCGTTTATACGTGTTTATTGCACGTCGTCGTAACACGTACACGTGTATATGTATATATATATATATATATATATCATATAGGTTATATACACATATTACGTATACGTATATATATAATAACACACTAGTAGTGCTGTTTGTTACGCGTTTGTTAAACATGGCAGCTAAATCGCGGACGGCGTCGGTCCAATAGTCTCGCGTCGTTCATATACAACACCGCACACACCCGCCGCGTACACGACGCCAAGCTAATAATAATATGTTTGTCTACACCAGCGTTTCTTAAACTGTGTTCCGCGGAACCCTGGGGTTCCACGGAGATCACTTCAGGGTTCCGCGAAGCTTAATGATTTATTTCAAAATTTCAAAATTCCAGTATTTTCCAAATGACCAACCGGTGAAATATAAAAATGAATTGTGAATTAAAAATCCATTTATCGTCAACACGTGACCTTCAGCCATGTCAGCAAATAAATATGAAACTTTTATTGAAATGACATTAGATTCATCGTTGCAAGAAAAATTTAAATCGATGCCACTAGAAGAATTTTGGTGCATTTTCAAATATGAATATTCTCGACTGTCACAAAAGACCGTGTTGGCACCGAAACGGGGTTCTCCATCTATATACCAACAAAACAAAATAACGCAACATACTTGACGCTGAACCTCATATGATCATACAACTTTCATCAATAGAGCCTAATTTTAAGAATATTTGTAAAAATAAAAAGCAATTTCATTCGTCTCATTAAAATGTGTCCTTGGTCTTATTAATGTAATTATTATCAAAGTATTATTATATATGTAAACAATTATTATTATTTTTATTTTTATTTTAACACACTTTTTTGAATCAAATACCTTTAAGACAATATTAGTAGGTATATGATTATAATTTATTTACAAATAATCCTGAAAAAAGCTAAAAAGCTAAAAAAAATTAGGGGTTCCACGATAAAAGTGGACATCAAAAAGGGTTCCACGGAAAAAAAGTTTAAGAAACGCTGGTCTACACGAATATAGTCTAAGGACGCCGTACGTCCTTCTCTCCTCCGGTCCTATTTTGGTTTTTGTTTTTGTACTTTTGTTTTTGTTGTTTTATCACTGGCGAAACGATATCGCGACCTACGCCTTTGACCGGGGTGCACTGTGAACTATAATACGCACTGTACTACAGACAGCAGCGTATCCGGAAACGAATCACTCGTTCCGTTCGGTCACAAACGCAAAATACGTGCACGTGTAGGACGCGGACGAACGCGTATTGCGGGCCTCGCAACTGTCGTCTCTTCTATTGTTTCCGGTGCCGTTCACACGCAGTTTGTAAGTACACAATATTATGGCCGCGCACAGCGATAATCGACGGTTAGGGCCTCGGACGCGCACGTGGCGCTTGTGCACACTTATCGCGCTCGATTCGGGTTACACCTCGCGCTCGGATTACGCCGCGGCGACGCTCGTCCGATGTCGTGACGACCGATCGTGGTGCGTATGATCCCTGTTCATATGCGTCATACGCTCGAGAGTGTGTTTATGATTTTCACACGAATAATTCGTATAGAGCACATGCACGCACGTCGCACACATACACACACTCATGTAGAGAAGGTATAAGAACTTTGGCCGGTCCAAAATGGACGAAAATGTGGGTATGTGATAAAATTCGGGTTCAATTTATTATGATTCAATAGTCCTTTAAAATGTATTCCGGCTCGTCGTCGTGCTGAACGTGATGAATATCGATGATAAATTCCGTCGGGGACGGCCGTCGTCATATTGTATCGCACGAGGTGAGTGTTAACGGTTACACGTAGGCACACGGGTCGGTCGGTGGATAAAGTGAAAAGTTTTTAATTTGCCACGCCAAGACCGCGTACGAGATAATCTCGCGCGAAGGGGCGAGGGATGGAAATCGAAGCCAAGGCGAAAACTTATTTCGGTTTTCCTCCTCTTCCTCTCGCTTTGACGCCAAATCATTGTCAGATCCGAAAAGGAATTTGCATTTATTATTACGGGGTACACTAGGGGTTTATTTTTTGTTTTTTGCGTTTTCAAGCCGGCCGGCTCGATTATATCGATGATAATAAACCGTGCTCGTACGTTTCAAGTCCACCGAGTGATTTATCAAGCGTATATCCATCTTGATCCGTTATAAACGTCTTTCGCAAAGATAACCGTTTCGCCGATTACGTACATAAAGTTTTAAGACACCGGCGGCGGTTTTCTCCGTGAGCGGTGTGCTGCGGATTTGATTTTCTCGTCATGAACTCGAGCTGAACGTCTGACGATGAGCGCGTTTACCAGGGCCACAATCACTTTTCGTACCATCCGACCACGGAGTCACACGTGTGCATTTGCCAGAGTCGTTTTTTGTTAATGTTTTTTTTTTTTCAAGAACGTCCATCCTAAAACCAACGGTCCTACTTCGCAGTTAAGATTTTCTATTTTCGTAACAGTGTACGCTGTAACAGTTTGTATCACCATCAATCGTCCATATCACGCTTGCCAACGCACGTGTGATAAATACTCGTGTACGGTCGATCTTTACGTCGAAACCCTTCGTCCAGACTGGCGGGGCGTCGAATCTCTCTCGGCTTCCGGACGGTTTCAATCGATCGGAAATCGCATCCCGAATCCGGGAAACGCGGTCGGGTGGAATTTTCGTACGGACTCAAAGGCCTCAATCTCGACCCCCCTCGCTCGTATGACGGCACACCTATGTCGTGCAGCGAGGTGCTGCGGTTCAATTTTCCGGCTGGTGCGGTTCACTGCGCCGTATGCGTCATGTAAAAACAGCGACGACCAGACACTACGTTTTGCGTTTTAACGGCGACTCCTGCACACGCGCTACACGATTAACATAATAAAAATGGGAAACACACACACACACACACACACACACACACACACACACACACACACACACACACACTCTTATGTTGCGAAAACGGCGTGAATGTAATATGCGCAGACGCTCTGCGGGGTTTTTCACGTGGTGAACGACGATGAAATGTTACAGCGTTTTCCAGGGAACGAGCCGTTGCTTTAATAAAAATAAGTACATTTTGTTCTTCTGTTTTCTCTCGAGAAATCTGAAAAATTAAAATCGTTTAACTGATTTATATAAAATATAACAAGTGTGTGTGACAATGTAACAAAATAAAAAAAAAACACGTAAATAGCTTGAAGACAAGCTGTACTAAAACTGATTGATTTTTTTTTCAAATAAATAACTGCTGAACAAGTAAAACGATTTTAAAAAATTGTAAAAATTACCTCGGCTTCCAATGCTAATATCACCTGTGTTTTGTGTGTATTTATCATAATGGTGAATCATTCAAAATAAAGATTTTGGCGTTGACGCTTATTCATATAAATTACTAAAATATGCGAAAAAAACATTTTCTTGCCTTTATTTTGTTTTTATTTAATTCGTCCACTTTAAAAACGTTTCACGTGCCGTTAAGTATCTTTTTCTAGCAATAGATTTTGAGGCATTGTATTTACCAGTTCAATAACACATGTCGGTGTCAATGACACACACTATGTCTACATAAATTATCGTTTTTGTTTTAAATACTGACAGAATCCAGTTCTCGTCCAGCATCGAATTGATATTATATACACACTGTTATTGTTACCATTATCGTTATTATTACACCGCTGTCCCCGCGGCCTTGTCGGTTCGAAACGCGACCGTTTATCGGTTAATAATATTATTGGCATTGTACACGGACGGGGCGCGAGAGGAAATACGTAACGAAAACAAAAAACCAATAAATTAATTACTGCGAGTCGTACCGAAACAACAACTACTACTGTACTGTCCGAAACAACAACGATAATAATCATAAAACCGATAATCGGCGAAATAGCGAAACGTCGCGCGGTCGACGGACGGACGCCGGACGCAGGAGATCGCGGTGAGGGCACGCTTTATTGCGTTTGTGTTTTTGTGTGTGTGCGTGTTTGTATACCACACACATATAAATATACCACAAATAGCGATTTAGCCGTATTTGTACGTATATATGTACCGTGTGTATCGCGGCTCCGACCAAATAAACACGCGTTAATTTATTAAACGAATAACACACACACACACACACACACACACACACACACACACACACACACAAACACACACACACACAATATATATATATACATAATATAAAACAAAAACAATGATAGCAAAAATAAAACAAAAACGTGTAATAGAAAACACACACACACGAATATACATATAATATGCCGCATGTGGGTGTATAGTGTATACGTAAGCGCCACCGGGGATGGGGGTTTGTGCGAGCTCGTGTCAGAGTAATATATTGAAAAAACATAAATTATAAATAATAATAATAATAATAATAATAATAATGTCTATATTATACGGGATCCACCCTTATTATTCCGGCAGAGATCACACCGTATTGTTATTTATTAACTACCGTTCTCAAATGCGCGTAGCCACAATCGACATACCTATATAATATTCGTGTTTTCGAACACAAAATATGAGTTTAAAATTATTTTAAATCGTATTTTTAATTTTCATATCATTATATTGACCAATATCGTTGTTTTTCACGGTCACGGCGTATGAGTTTTTCGCGATGACAATAATTATCACGTACGCCTCTACGGTAGTTAAATATTTTGGGTGTTCGTTTTCATTCGAGTTTTTAGCCCAAAACACAAGTAATTGTCAATACGTTATTGAAACGTTTTTAGGTGAAAATCAATTGAATCGATTAATTTATTCCCATATCAAATTAATCAACACTATTCTATGATTTAGCATAACCGCGTTGTTCAGTTTGAAAAAATTTGAAAAATCGAGTGTGTTAATATGCATTTTCTTTTTCAAATGATTATAACGACATAAAATAATATAATTATTTATTATATCATTAGTCAACGAGTGTATAGTATTATGGCTCATCAAATATTGTTCAACGTTATTTACAAATGTAAGCACTGCCGTGTAAACCAATAAAATAGCGTTGGCAGCGGTAATTTAGTAGTAATAAATTCTATTTTGACATTTTTTTTTTTTTTTATATGATGGACCATCATAATACTATGTGTACGTATTGTATATAAGATAGGCGTACGACTTTTACGTTGTTAAAAATAAAGTCTGACATGTTCGAATGAAATATATAAGTCATCTGTCTTCGCAGCAATAAACATTTATCAAAACATGTGTTAATAAGCGAATCTCTATTTAGTTTCAAGTACTCATATTTCTTAGTGCAGATATATTTACAAAGGCTAAACGATCAGTATATAATATGTATGCACATAAATTGTTAATTAATAATGATTTATAGTAATATTTATAATGTATAAACAGTATAATCGGAGGTTAATTGATTAATTTTTTTAATTTTTTTTTTTTTTTTTATAGTATCGGTGTGGGAAGAGCGCATTTTGAAAAACAGCCTCCGAGCAATCTGAGAAAATCAAATTTCTTTCACTTTGTGATCGCGCTGTACGACAGGTCACAGCAACCGATCGAAATCGAACGGACCGCGTTCATCGGATTCATCGAAAAGGACCAGGTAACGCTTTGCGGCGTCATTGAATACCTTATAATTATTATCCCGTAACTATTCTTTAGGTATATTTATATATACCTATTGCGCTATTTATCGATTAATTTTCCATTCCACGACTCACATTTACCTTAAACCGCCCTTGCACATTACCTTCATATACGCATATAGGTATGTATACGCATAACATATAAATATGTATATATATATATTTATAAATAGTGTACAAAAGATTTTACAACACGTATACGTTATAATATCTATAGGAAACATCAAAACAGGAATACACGTCATTTGGGCCTGTTTTTTTTTTTTTTTAATTATACGTAGTGTAATATATTATGTAATGTGTGATATATAGTGTGTATATATTTGTTTAGTTTTTTTTTTTTGCCAAGACATTATTACCGTTTATCGTCGTGTAAAATATTATTTATTTTGTTGTTGTTGTTGTTGTTGCTCGTTTCGTCTTGTCACGTCACGTCCATTCGCCGCAGAGAGTCGTGCGTGTAACGTCCAATACACTATACGAATGATTAACGTGTAAATTTAGATTAATATCACAACGCGTCGTATTAAAGTATAATATTATAGTGTATGCGCGCGCGCGGAAGAGACGATTACGAACGACGACGTGGATTGATCTACGTATAGCTTTAAGACTGTCCGAAAGACGATCCGACGACGACGACGACGACGGAGAAACAGCGCTTGCTCGAAAACGCGTCAAGTCGCGCGCATTACGAACGTACATCGCGTAATCGTCGCACTGTACGGTCTCATAAGACTGCTCGACTCCGCGATCCCTTTAACGCCGATCGAACGCGATCCTTCTAGTATGATCACGTATAACTGTGACCACGGTCGATCGCGATCCGTCGATTTCCTATCTATAACGCATACCTACTTACCAGTACATAATCTATACCATATATGTATAAAAAAACATGTATAATATGTATATATGTACACACTTTATATATATATTTGTAATTTTAGACAATTATTATTATCCAGGTACACGCGTCTAATGCTTAGAGGTTTTCTAATCATATAGATATTGATAAATTATTGAATAATTATTGAAAATAACCATACATGTTAATATAAGTGGGTGCAATACCGCCGATCCCTATATATAGATATTGCAGTTGCAATACCTGTTAAGGGTGAGTGGGTGGGTGGGTGTGGTAAGGCTGCGAAGCACACTTGGTTAGATGCACTCGATAGAAGGAAAAAAAATGAGGGGCAATTTGCTCAACCTATTGTGGTTAGGTGGACGGGTACTTGCTTTGAAGGTATGCTTTTAATGCATTTGGAATACCTCTTAAAACTGACTTCGGCGCCACTATGTGTGTGTGTGTTACTCAGTGACTCTGAGTACAAATTGTTGATGTAGACGTGTCACAACATCGGAACACGTCCGTTTTGTCGATGACCATAGCGCTATCTTGTTGTTATCACGTGACGAGTAGAATCCTAAGCCGGGCAAACCTCAGAAAAGCTCCGGAAAAACGCGCACGCGCCAAACACCAACGCGATGCTCGAGAAAAACATCGTACTATCCAAGTTTAATAACGAAATTCAATAAAACGCATAAATTATAATTTTTTTTTTTTTGTTGAACTATGACATTTATCTCGAGCCCGAATGTGTTTATGCCTCATACGCTTATTTGTTTATCTCAGAATTTACTATACGCTTAATTTATATATTTTATTATAATATCAAAGTTAAAATCTATTAAATTTTTATGGCAAATATATATATATATATATATATATATATATATATATATATATATATAAATATATATATAAATACATATATTTTTTTTTCACAGAAAATGTTTTGTGTTTTAAGTAAAATAAAACATATGCTAGATAAAAATTAAAAAAAAAATAAATTATAGTTATTTTAATGGACATTATTAAAGAACATATGCTTTAATTTTATGTTCTTATTATCTACATTAATTTTGTACTCATAGTAAATAATAAACGGTTAATGGTTAGTGGTTAAAAAAATGTTTATCATATTTAAATGAGTTGATGTTTATTTTTTGTATGCATGTCTTACCTTTTTAATGCATATGTACATATATTTTTATGTTCTGTATGTATGTTATTTGGTACATATTCGGCTAGTTTTTTGTTTACACGAATTCGGTCCTTAAATAAAGCAATTTTAATTTTTTGAAATTAATGACACGTTAGGTATCGGGTAATATCACGTGTGTGGTTTATGGTTATTTTATATCATATTGTATAACGAAATACAATTGTACTACGCTTAGGTGCATATTTTTTCGGTTGACATCGGTAGAAATTTTCGTAGACTCTAAAAGATATATGATAATACGACACGTCTCGTCCGACATTAGTAGGTTGGGCAATAAGATCAATAAGATGGGACATTTCTGAGGTTTTTCCTTTTCGCGGAAATATTGGAGACCGCGACGGCAACACACGTAATGATATCTACGCGCTATTATGTTTAAAATCTATTAATTCACGCTTAAGTTCCTAAATACTTGAGTGAATTTGAAGTTTTTCCTGTATAGGCACCACCGAATAGGGACAACACGATCCGCTACCTTTCCTTCTCATCTCTCATTAAAATTACATAATTAACTTTTGAAAAACACACGAATACGAAATCTGCTCTGTAATTATTTACTAGAAAAGACGTATCGTTCATTAATATTAATTTATGTTCACAGTGTTTTATTTTGTTGAACGATTTCTTTTTGATTATTTTTTATACTTTTCGCCTCAGTCAATAATTAATAATTTATCACTATTTAAAAAGTAGATAAAAATCCATATCGCCGACGTTTAATATTGGCGAACAATTTTTTTTTGTCGATTCCCATAGTCGACGGTAACTCGCTAGTAATTTTATTATTTTTTCGAAGCGAGAAAATAAAACTTTCACTCATACACTGCTATTGAATCGTTGGAGGTCAAACAAATTTGCCATCACCCAAAAAGTCGTCGATCCAGGCCCGGGCCAATGGGGGGGGGGGGCTGTGCCTGAGTCCGTTACTGCGTTCACGTGAGATTTCACGAGACGCACGCGAAACGGTCGGGCACGTTGTTATTTTTTATTTTTCTCTCCTGTTCTTTCGTGCCCGGCTCCGTCGACACCGCCACCGCGGTCGCGTTTAATTTTAGAGCCGTCCGACGACAATCGTGTAATTTTTCGTTCGCGTTCACCAGTCCCCGTTCGCCGTCGCTCCGTCGTCCGGGATTGATGGTCGCGCACACCACGATAAATGCGTTTGCGTCCGTCCCGTGACGTCTGGCGGTGACGCGGCCCGCGACGAAAACATGTGCGGCGCGACGCGGCGGTCGTTAAATCCGATCTAATTTATCGTTTCGTCGGCACGACCCCGCGGGGACGGGGGCGCTGTTTGGTGATATTATTCATACGTAAAATAATATCACATGTAACGTCGCCATCCGTCAAAACGCCGTATTATCGTGTACGCAGCACTCGATTTATGAAATCACAAGTGGTTTTTTTTTTTTCGATTTTTTTCTTTATTTTCGTTTCATTTCATTACTCCGTCATCCCGAAACTAACGTATGCCGCAGCACGTGGCACAGCGGGGCACGGTGACCACTCGCCTCCGTCCTGGCAGCATTTTTGGCGGGGGAGGCGGACCGCGCGTGCCGCACGTTTCGCGGTTCACGTTCTCGACTTTTTCCTACGTCATCGCAAGTCGTGATTGTCGTGCGACCAATCGGATGTCGTCGATTTGCTTACGGTCGGCACTCGAGTCGCACGAATCACAGTGTATCGGTCCGACGACGAGCCCGTGGGCAGGCGCGTACACAAGGGGTGGTTTTAGGGATTCACCCCCCCCTCCGAAATTTCAGGAAAAGTATTCAATGTTTAACGAAATATAAGTGGTTCCCGTCAATGATATTAGATAAAAATATGTCGGTTTCATTAATATTTATTAGTTTATTACTATATTCTTATTATTGACATTTCTAATTTGAAATTGATACGATGCACAGGCTGTATTTTCATCGTTAAATTTTTTATAAAAAAAAAAAAAAGAAAATAATGAGAAATAAATCATTTTTCCATTGAAATTATGTAAAATTATATGTAAATATGAAATTATACAACCTTACCTCCCTAAATATTTTTTTGTGTACACGCCTGTCCGTTGGTTTTATTTCCGGAACGGTCGAAGTCTAGCGAGGGTATCATACTATATTACGATCCCATGATAAACGAATACGAATCAAACAAAATAAAATCTATTATATTATTATAACTACGACGGTTAAATAAATGAATCAGGATTCGAACGGACACGACGAAAGCAAAAAACGACTTTAAATTCATAAAAGAATCAAGACGTTACTATATCGATCTTTAAAGTAGGCAATACAAATAGAAGCCGCAATACAATAACGTTCGATATTTATAATTGTCAAATTATCCTGGAGGCTGGTTTTACTGTTTAATGTTTAAGTTAAAAATTGTATTAAAATATTTTTGTATTGTTCCAATTATTACATTTTTATTGTTAAATTAATTACATTTTATATAAATAACTGTTGAGCCTTCATAGTTTTACTAAAAGCTAATTAATAAAAAAAAAAAAAAAAACATTTGATATAAAAATGGGGAAATCATAATAATATTTAATTGAAAAAATTACCCGCAGTTTAATAACGAACGTACGAAAGCACATTATAATTGTAGACGTACTGATTACGACGAACACTGAGAGAACGCAACTCGTTTGCGCGTCCTAATGAGCGCGAGCTCCGCGGTTTCACAGTCTGATTCTCCCGATATTTTTTTTTTAATATACCTGTACGTATACGGTATGTAATTATAATTAGTATACTCGTGATTAAAGTAATAACTCGTTTCCGTCGATTTCCTCCCTCTCTGCGTGGCGACGATTAGTCGAAACATGGGAACGTGCGACAACAGACAAGTTTTGGTCGCCGCCCAGTCGCGTCCTCTCGGCGGCCGTGGTATATTCGTTTGTCGATCAATCGACGTATCGTTACGTTCTTTGATTCGGCCGATAAATCGACACGAAACAACTGCGATTTTAACGTGATTTTTTTCGCATCAACGCACTGCCCGTAACACATTAAAATAGCCTATCGCGTCGTAATCGATTGCAGACCTCACATAAAATTGTATGAAATTAATACGTATTTAAAACGCAACGAATCGCCGTTATTTTCATCGACTCTTTTTCGAAACAGCACGGGTATTCAATATAATATCATGCACAATGTATGTGGGGCACGTGGGATTTTAAATATTTCATCGGAATTTCACGCAGAGAAGGGGTCTCGGTCATTCCATATCCTAATATGATCATTTCGCGAGTATGGCTTTCCTTGTGCTCTGCGGGAAAAATGCAATTTCGATCACAATACTGAACCATAGCACACACAAACACACACACACACACACACAGTGGCGTATTTACAGGGGGGGGGGTCCCGGGTCTCGACTCCCCCAGAAGAAAACAAAATTAGATTTACGTCCGAAATGAAATGTACTATATAGTAACATAATAATTATATTTACAAGATTCCAGACTCAAATACAAAATATTTTATAAAATTGTATTTAGAAGTCATAAATGAATTATTAGGTTAGAATAGAGGAAGAGAATATTCTTTTACTTCCTATATTATTATGTATTTAAATATATATATATTTGTTTATTTATTCATTTATATTTATATATACATATTTATATTATGTTATAATTTGTAATTCAGCGATAATGGTGAAGAGGGTTACTCAGAATATAAAAAATATTTTTTGGACCCCCTCCCCCCAGAAAAAATTTAAAAATACGCCACTGCACACACACTCAAGCGTGTCTACGTTTAGGTACTCTGAGTTTCATGGCGTTCGATTCTGATTATAATGGGATCACAGGAATATTATATGCGACGCAATGTTGTTAGATTTTAGGAAGCACTGTCAGACGTGTGTACCTGGAGATAAAGTACGCATATACCATTTACTGTACGCATGTATATTATAATATATACATAGGTGAATACACGTATATACATATTATATGATAGAAAGTCAAAGTTTGTTTGTCGATTCCGCGCCGCACAAAACAGTTTATAGAATACGATCTAAATGCATAATCAAACGTGAATGTTGTGTATGTACGTTTCAGGAATCCGAATCGCAGAAGACCAACAACGGTATTCAATATAGACTCCAGCTGTTGTATGCCAACGGTAATGATCACGACACCCATTTATCAATAATAATAATAATAATAATTATCGTTTATTGACACTATTCGATCATGAGCGCGGCACCACCGCGCGCGACCGTATACCGAGTCGATCTAACACACCGGTCTCCGGGTTTTGTTTTTTGTCCGTTTATTTAGGCGTGCGACAAGAACAAGACATATACGTGAGGCTCATCGATACCGTGACCAAACAGGTGAGTGAATTTCCTTTTACTATTAACGCGATGATTTACGCGGCTAGGAAGTTGACGTACTAAAATAACACACGAAAATTCTTTAGTAAACTAACAAAAAAAAAAAAAAAAAAACGGAAAGATGTCACGATAAATAATTGTATTTATCGTTCAACGTTGATTTAATTATTTCATTTCCGACTTAACTATGTAATGAATATGATTTAAAGTATTGTTTTTATTCACGAATATCGTACGTATTTAGAATTATAAATAAACATTATTAAGTACCGAAAACGAGTTAACTAGTGTGCAAAAAAAACAAAAAAAGCTTTAAAATGAAACGAGTCATTTAAATTCACGCGCTATCAAAATTATTTAATACTTGTTTTTGCACATTCAGCACCGTTTACGATGATAAAAACGAAAGAATCCAAAAAAACTCGAGTACGTCAACTTTCGAGCCTATGTTCTATATAATAGTTATAACAGCTATTGTGTGTGTTACAATGACGTATTAATAGTTAAAATGAAACGGTCGTATGCTCACCATTCGGCCCGGCTTTAATAGTAATTATCATCGGAGAGACAAAAACCGTTTTTAGTTTTCGTAATAGTGTGTTGTATTGTGTACGATGTGTACGCAATACGAATAACATTATGCGACTGAATTTTATATTCACTAAACGAAAGGCTGCATCACGTGTGAATAATATACGTGCCGGTGCCACCTGAACGAACACGTACACGGCGGGTTTTATAGTCGACAAATCTCTTTTTCCTCAGAGTGGAACGACGACGGCGGCGCGGCAGGTACGACGAGGGTGGGGGTGGGGCGGGAAAATACAAACACACGATCCGAATTCGCACAATGCAAAACGCTCTGTCGGTCGCGTAATTATTATTTACATTGAGGTTTGAAAGCGCGAGTGTGTGTGTGTTCAGGACGCCAGAGCAGAGCAAATAACAAGAGATTTTTTTATTTTTTAACTTTTTCCTAAAAGGGTTTTATTTGCATTTAATTTCCTGATTTTTTCGCCGCACAGTTTCTGTCTCGTGCGTGGTACATACGTATGTATATATATATATATCTAAATTACGTACGCAGGACCGAAATTTACACGAACAACGACTTTAAGTTTGTACCCCTGTATATGAAATATACGGTTATGGATTTGGAATCAGATCCATTTGAAGATCGACTTTCAGTGTTTCTCAGATCTGATTAGTTTCGAAGAATTGCGATGTTTGTTTTTTTCAATAGTCATCGCCTAGTGAATCCCCGCTATCGAGGGTTGTTTGCTTTTGTTTTCACAATCCCTTTTTTTTCATACACGGCAAAATCGATTACGAAAGTATTTAGTAAAGTTGAGTTCAAAACATAAATTAATATAATTCGAGCTCTAGTTGGTAAAAGGGCGTAAGCGAAATTTTCGACCAAAATGACGTTTTTACATAAACACGTTGAGGAAATTCAAATTTACTCGATGATAAAAAGTTATCAGTGACTACCTCGTTTGAAATTGATTATTTTCGCTCTAAAAGTTTACGTTATAGTGTACATTTTAAAGTATAACATTTTTCGCTATTTTTGTATTCCTGAAAATTCGTCTAAACGTCGCATTTCACGTCATTTTACCGATTTGTCTCGAATTACACGCTGCTCGCACTAAACATACCGATCAAATATCAAAATGCACTACTAAAATCAACATTTCAGCTTATTCGCATTTGAACGATTTTCGTGTCACACCTATAACAGGAGGATTCTTTGAACTGTTCCATCGTGTTCGTGCAGCGTTCAAAACGATACCGATTCGAATTCACCCGAAAACCCTCTCTCAAATGACCAAAGAACCGGTTTCGTATTGAAACAAGCGTTCCCGTAAAAAAAAATATTTTTTAGCGATTCGCTTTTGAATTCGGACACGCGCGTCAAATATCACGTTACGAACGTTATGATAATAACATTACGTACATCACGTCGTCGCTCATCTGCCCGTCGGACGTTCATTAATCTCGTGTACTACGAACGCGTTTCGTTCGTACGCGCGACACACGTGCACGCCCGTCAAACACGTCATCGCGCGTCGCGTTCGGGGCTTATTATTTATTCAGACGAAAAACACACACGCGCGCACTGTCGTACCCGTATTATATGCGTATTATTATATGTGTATATTATATAATATTACAGTTTAATATTTTATAACCGCGGCCTTACGCGTCGCGTGCGTCAACGCGTTTATCAGTACGGGAAAAGAGAGACGACGCGTTCGGCCTGGGGGGCGTTGTTTGATTGATTATTTTTTCCGTATTATTACGATGTATACGTACATGCATACCACCGTTTGAGCGTACGACGGGCGCGCGATTTTCGAGCGCCTCACAGACAGGCGGAGCGGGACCCGTGCCCGTACCGAGCGAGAAATCCCGTCCGAGTCGAATTTCGCCCACCCGAACTCGCAGCTGCGCGCGTAAGCTTCGTGTATCGACATACGACGCACTAACGACCGTTGGTCGTCGTGTTTACGTTTGTTTCGTGTAACGCGTCGGAGAGCTAATAGCATATTGCAGTAGACAACATACCTCGAGAGCGTGCAGGTTTAATTGAATCGCTTAATACAGAAACCCCTGCAAGTGTAAAAATGTAAACTTTTGAGAAATATTAATGAAAACTTAAAAAGCGATGTAACTCGTAGTTTTTCCGCTCTGATTTAATTATTTCGAAGACGCGATTCGCCACATAAACAAGACGCACACGCGGAATTCGGCACGAATCGATGCATCTACTAATGAAATACAAGAAAAAAAGTTGTTTTACAATTTTTTGTCGCTTATAGCAACTCATGAAGTCTGTAGTTAGCGATTCGATCGACACTAGTTTTGTCGTTTGAAAGAAGACAATATCAATACCACGGTTTTTATGATAGTAGATACTATTATACGCGTCGTGATCTCGTCGTCCACTGTTTTCCCCGTTTGATTTACTCTCGTGAAACACAAGAAACATATGTATATATGTTACGAGCAATGTGGAATACCGGGCAATGTGTACATTGTCCTGGAAATGTGAACCACGATGTTTTTTTTTTTTTTTTACCAACTTATAATATTGACTGAATAAACAATAATTAATTATAGTCATATATCATAATATTAATATTACAAATATTTTGATGGAATAAAAAAAAAAAAATATCAAATATTATCATTTGATTTTATTATAAATTATTTTATTATATTACCTATTCATTTGCACACGATTTAGAAACATGGCACTTGGAATCTCATAATCTGTCTGCTTTTCTACACTTACGTTTATTTGTTTTGCAACCCTGTGTACAAGTACACCGATAATATCCCTGTCCTCCTACATTAGAAAAGGAGCGGGCTGCTTCTCGTAATGAAATTGAATTTACCGGTACGTCTTTGATTTGTGCAAATTTTTCTTTAAAAATCGTAAATTGGTTTCTGCTGTACAAATAATTGTTGCAGTTTTCCTTCAGTCATACCGATTTCGTCAGAAGTTATCTTTCACAGAAATATAGGAATTTTGTATTATTAATAGTGAGATAATATATATAGTATATAGTTTAATATTATAATTAATTGACATAATCACTCCAGTAACACATCTAAGATCACTCCGTGCTCTATCTAAAATACATCAGGTACTTTAACTCTAACTGACCCTACGATATTTCCTTGGCAAAATCGAAAATAAATTTTCAGATTATTTAACGACTCTTTCCTGTAGTTGAATTGATGTTTGTCTTGTTTTTGTTTGTATTTCGATTATTTGACCTTCATCATTTTCTTCTATTTTACAATTCACTTCTTTGTTTTCGTTGTCGTTAGAAAGGATCTGTATTGACTCTAAGGCAACCTGAAATTCTTCTTCAGATTTTAATTTTGCAATCATGTTTGCAGGAAGTAATGGACGTTTATTCAGTCAATGCTATTAGTTGGTAAAAAAAAAAAAAAAACATCGTGGTTCACATTGCCCGTTACATATATATTATATACGTGTAGTATGACAATATATCGTTAACGATCTGAATTCTGGAGCTATCACAAACTGTTTTCCGAGACGAGTCGTAAGAACGGGCTCGGAGAAATCTCTAAACGTGTTCTACTTACAGCGCACACCGTGTACACGAGACGCTTGTGTTCGTTTTTGTCGAACACGTGGCGAAAATATCATACAGACTATTATAATAGTGGAAAGAACGACGTACACGGGTTTTTCTCGAAACTACATTACACGCGAACGTTTTGCAAAGGGGGACGCGACAACTGTTTGTCTCGGTATTCTCTGGCCCGGCAGGGGGTGTGCGCGTACTCGCCAGCTGTAGCCAGTGCGAGGGGGCCGAAAAAAACCGTCTTGTTTTTTCGTCGTTCGAATAACGTTCGCGCGCACCGTCGAATTCTCAAAAACCGTCCGTGTGATTTTCGTGACGGTCTTATTCGCGAATCGTGCGAAGATATTACCATCGTTATTCGTGCGTTACGCACGACGATCGTGTTCGTTCTGCTGTGCCCACGGGTGTTGGTCCGACTCGACCGACTACTCGGCGATGGCCGTGGGGACCACCACCATGGTGTTCGTCATTTATTAATCGAGAAGCAACGATCGTTTGACATACCTTCCCCTAAAGCCTCGGGACGGACTCGGCCGTAACACCGTACGGGAGTGTGCTCTTTAATATGTCACTAGTGTGCCCGTTGCGAAAATTCGCAACAGATAATTTATTTATATAATAAAAAGCGTATGTGCAATCGTATCAATACGTAAATTATAGAGGTTCGAGTGAGGGAAAATCTTGAAAAAATCTTGAACAAATTGAATGTCAAGTTGATTGTGCACGCATAACTTTCCTGAAACTCAATGAATTTAAGCAGCTAATATCTCGAAAAGAAGAGCTCGACCCACTGAGTGTTCTGAAAATGAAGCGATCAAGGTCCATTCATTAGAAAAGGATCTATGAGAATCCGAATTTTTCGAGTGAATGTGCCCCATAAGAAATGCACAGGGAAGAATCGAGTTTGAGAATAACTCCAGTAAGGTGGGAGTTGAGTAAATTTCAGTGATTGATGACATTTCTGATACATTTTTTAAATATATATTATGATGAAATAATACAAAAAAACACGATTTCGACACTGGACGAAAAAAGCGAAAAACGAAATCAAAAGATTTTATTTTAATGTACCTACTCGACACGTTTGACGTACGAACACATTTTTACGAAGACTGATATTTGAACGTGACAACGACGCGTACCTAAATACCGACCTCGTGATGTTTACAACCGCTGATCAGTTTTGATTTTTTTTTTGTTTTCCGTTTTTGTTTTACGCGACGCGCGACCGGTCGTAATTATTATGCGCGGGCGCGTCACGTGCGCGTACGCCGCACGCCGCACGCGACGACGGAGACGTGTGCGCGTCGCGACGGCACGTGCCACGCCTCCCGCGCGTCCGCCGCCACAATCTGATACGACGTGTAACCAGGCCTGTCTCTCTTTCTCTCTTTCATTCTCTCTCTCATTCTGTCTCTCTCTCTCTCTCTCTCTCTCTCTCTCTCTCTCTCTCTCTCTCTCTCTCTCTCTCTCTCTCTCTCTCTCTCTCTCTCTCTCTCTCTCTCTCTCTTTCTCTTTCTCTCATATTCTCTCTCGTGTTCTCTCCGACACACGACTACTGTCCGACGTACGCCCACTAAACGGCTTTATCAACACGCATACACAATAATAACGACAACATAATGACGATATATACGACTGCGCGTGTGTGTACACAACGTACGTGCGTGTATGCGCGTTATAATGTCATTACACACACACACGCGCGCGCGCGCACACGACGTCTCCGTGTTTGCGACGATTATTATTGTTATTATTATGATTGCTTTCGTTTTGAAAACCCAGATCGAAATCTACCCTCTCGCGGGGCGGTCGGCGAGAGAGCGCATCACCTTTTTTTATTTTTATTTTTGGTGTTTTTTTTTTTCGTCCTCTCCGAGTTTTATCGCGCCGCGCGCCCCCTTCGAGCGCGTATACTATGACGCTGCCGGTGCGCACGATATCTCCGAGATCCGCTCGTGACGTCCGGACGTCCGAACGTAATTAGTACGCGCCCGTAGATACACAGGAATCACGTGTCGTACGTAAAACCGTAATTTATTTCGACATCGATCAGTAGTCTCGGCGGGGGCGAATCGAGCCCGAGATATTTTCGACGGTCGGTCCGACGCGTCGGTCCTAACGCACGCGCGTGTTTTCAACGCGAAACCGTCGTCATGTCTCTGTGACACGCCCCGTCCCCGTATGTGACGTCGTACACGTATACGTATCGCGGCGATGTCGAGCACACCTATTATATAGGTCCGTACCGATGACTCACCCGCACAAGACGTAACGGCAGGGACGCCCACAGATACGTCACTCAGGGTGGGACAAAAATAACAATTTGTGACTCGTGAAGCACAACTATTCGTTTTACGAGTAGTCACATAATAATAATATTATACTTGTAATTAACGGTACAATGATTGTCGGAGAGTCACTGAGTGCTCTAGTCGTGTGAGACCGACTTTATGTAAAAAAAAAGCTCCAATTTTGTAACTTTCATGAAAAATCTAAGGGGGGGGGGGGCAATGGCCCCCACTGGCCTTTCTCTCCGGCGTCCCTGCGTGACGGTGAAACACTGCGACGGGTTTGTGTTCGGAGGTTCCGGTTCCTCCTCGTGGTCCATACATTGCACTCGACGGAGGTCGTTTTTATTTTCTCCCTCTTGGTCGAAACGCCACGTTTCGTGTGGTTCACGACGTTTAATTTATATTTCGTTTTTAACGAGTCGTCATGATTGTTTAATTTTTTTGGTTTCTTCGTGTACCTACAGTCAAGCACCGCGCCATTTAAAACAATTATTTATGCCATTTCTCCTGCCAGTCGTCACGAGATTTATGTAACTCGTATAAACCTACAATATTAAACCCTTGAACACGCGTCCGTCACGTCGGCACGCGCGATCGCCATCAACCGTGTACGAGAAAACTCGTTTTTAATTTTGATGTTTACTTTTTTTTTTTTCTTTTCCCGTTGTTCGTTTTGCGGATATTAACGTTGTTAAGATTTTAAAGTAGTTTCCGAGCGGAGGAGTTGCAATAGTAACCGCGAAAGTGTACTGCCTCTATAATACCGACTCCGAGTGCTGGTTTAAGTGTGGGGTGAGTGTACTTCAAAAAATCACCCTACATCATAGTCGGTACCCTGCATTTATAATATACATTTTAATTAATTTGGCGTTTTACACTCGTGTCGAATCGTATATGAAAGCGTTACGAATCACGTTTCACACTTAATTATATATACGTATATACATACAATATAACGTTTTACACGCGCTACAAATTACAACCAAGAAGAATTCGTTCCGCGTGATGTTGCCGTACACACACACACACACACACACACACACACACACACACACACACACACACACACACACACACACACACACACACACACACACACACACACGCATTGATGGCGCACCGCAACAGTGCAGTTTCGGCGAAGTCTCTGTTGTTGTAAATGTGTATACACAACACACGTATATACATAATACATATTATATATATGTATAATATACACACGCGATGCGAAACACCATACATGTATAATATATTATATATGTTATGTTATACATTATACAGAAACGTATAGGTGTACGGCGCCGGTTACGTCGAAAGTGTGTAAAATAAAAGTTTAAATCGAATTTTCTCTGCAGACAGTCGAAGTAGTTTATACCGCGTGTAATATATTATACTTATATATATTATGAATCATTTCGCCGGCGTGAAACACGTCGCGGCGCTCGCGTATATTTTAAATGTATATACCTATAATACGTATACATATACTGTATGTATACCTACGCTGGATTAAACCTGTTGCGCGACGATACGCACGATGGAATGAACACACACACACACACACACACACACACACATGTGTACACATAGAATATCGGTCGAAAAACTTTTCGAGTCTGTGGACTGTTCGAAGTAGATAAAGTGTATATATAGATGTACACTTATATAGGTGTACTATATATATATTCGACCACGTCGGAAGCAGTAGAATAACACAGAAAAGCGCGTCATGTATATAGATAGTGGTATTTATATATCTATATCTATATATATATGAGAAAAGATCATGAGAGAGAGAGAGAGAGAGAGAGAGAGAAACAAAGAGAGGAATCTTGAAAGGAGGAAGTGGAGGAAAAATATCGTTTTCTGTACACCTCTCGACTACTTATTTCGTGCGACAGCAAGGGATAGAAAAGTGCCACGAAACGGGCGTCGAGAATTAATTGATTTTCTTTTCACGTGTTTTTTTATTTTTATTACTTTTTTATAATATTTATTACGTGTACACGTATAACTTTTCCCATGAATTTTGTCGAATGTGATATTCACCCATATACACACACACACACACACACACTCTCACAAACACACACACACACGCATACACACACAGTATATAGAAATATATGTTTATATTACATTATATTCGAACAAAACACTTGAGTGGATATGTGAGCACGCGTAGGTTTAATAGTTTTAAATGTAGTTACAATACATTTGTAGGCACACAAAACATTCGTGCCCCGTTGTTGTCTTGAAGGTACTGATTACAGCCGCCCAGCCGATAAAATTTCTGGTAATAGATCAATGGTTAGCATTTACGCGGCCACATCGTCAAATTGAAAAACGTTCAACACTAATTTTATGTATAGCGATGAAAAAAAAAAAATAGCAATAAAAATATTTTTGCTAATAATAATTCTGATAAAGTGTACGAACCATTGAGATATTTTAACGAAATGCGAGTTTTCGAAATTCCGAGGATATTAATTGTCATTTCGCAAAATAAATAATTAAACGTCACCGTCGATTACCAGACCACTAGTTGTTGTAGCGTCACCCCAAACCGCCGTACTCTATTGTTTTGGCTATCGTCACGAATTCACTATACGATGCACTGACGGACCCGATTGAACGCATTTGTTAGTTTTTCTCTTATCGCATCCATGCGTGTAAAGGATCCGAAATGTCGTTGGGATTCGGTATGGCGAAAACATCCAATCGACAGTTTCTGTTTTTCCTGAACGGTCCCGGTATCGCATATATATATGTATATATTTATTATTAATTAAAACCTGCCAGGGGTAAAAGTACAGTAGATTAACTTATTATATATTAATTTTACATGATATTTATAACATACGTGTTGAAAGATACAATTAATGAAAAATACCTAATTTTAATTTATTCACAGAATCAAAATTAAAATCAAAATTGATAACTCCATTGAATGACTCAGGCAAGTATAATATAATATATATAATATGGGGTCGAATCATGTAATAATTTATAATGGTCACACACAAACTTCACGGTATCCGTATTGCAAAATGACTTTTTTTCAAACTTTAGACAGCGGACACGATAGGCACACGGTGACGTAGTACGTTTATAAATATATATTGTCATATGTTTATTTATTTATTTATTTTTTTTGAAAACTTTGCTTATACCGCAGATACGACGGATATCTCAATTCGTTATGGTATATATGCATAGGTACACATAATGCAGTTAACGTTAAAATATTTCGAATTTTAGTAGTAATAATAACCGTTGAAACTCCGCGCGGACGCGACAAACGTAGACGATATTGTGTTCGTATAGTCATAGAGCGGGCCGTGTAAAAACTGTGACGCCGAGAACCGCGAGACTCGGTCTGCAGTGTACGGACCGGACAGTTATAAAATCAAACGACGACGCGGCCGGCGGGACGGGCGACCCTAACTTCGGACGGAAACGAATCCGGTCATTACGAGGGGAGACGCTCGGAAACCAATTATCGGTATCAGTCGACTCGCAGGTTTAGATCGGTCGACACAAGTGAAAATTACGACCGTACGCTATATTATGTTGTGGACCGCGTCGTCGCGTCGTAGGCTTGAGTCATGCGCCAGGACATAAGCCCAGTGTATCTGATCGTTGTGCTCGAGGGGGGGGCGTCCCCAAGTCCGTTTTCGGCAGAGGAGGTGACGTTGAAATAAATTAAAAATGTTCGTTCAATAAAACGACCATTATTGATTTGATTTTAATTTCACGAAAAACATTTTAAATACAGAGTTCAAGCGTCCTCTCGAGTAGGGTGACGTCGTCGTTTGAACAATATGCAAATCGTTCATACCTGAAAATAATAAATATAAATCGAGCAAAAGTTTCAAAAAAAAAAAAAAAATAAAATAAATAAATAAATGAATAAATAAATAAAAAAAATGACAATAGCGATCACTAATATGATTCAGGGGTTCCCAATCGCCGAAATCTCGCCCTAGACCGTGTTTATCGTACAAAATCGTATCTCGTGCCCGTACCGCAGTCGTACGCGGACGTTGGGAGTTACGTCTGTAGTTTCGCACTCTACAAACACACACACACACACACACACACACACACACACACACACACACACACACACACACACACACACACACACACATACATACACGCGCATATACAATGGTATACAGTTTGTGTGCGCGTCGTAACGTTTGCTATAGTCGTGTTATCATAATATTGTACTGTACACGCCGCACCGTAAGTTTTCAGTGGCGCGCCAAGACAATGTGATTACGCCCACGTGTACACACCACTCTGTATAGTTATGCTGTGGTACACACGTCGTGGCTCGCACGTACCACCGGCGTACGGATATAATAATCAGTATAAATACATATATATATATATATCATACATGTGAGATGATATTATATTATTAACCCTATCTCAACGGTACCATCGCCCTCGGTCTTGCCCCTCCTCTGCCGCGTGCTCTTCTGCCGTTCAAACGCACACACCGTCCGCCGCGGCGATTCCGAAAGGGGTAGACGTTACACTCATACAATGCGTCGCGGTCGTAGTGTACGTCATAACGTGCAGAATTACGCGCGCGTGCGCTCGTGTGTATGTGTGTGTGTGTGTGAGTACACGAGGGTTTTGATAGTGTTATACACACGTCGTAACATCATACACACACGCACGTGACGTGTATAATATACGAGCCATGTGTGTGTGTGTGTGTGTGTGTGTGTGTGTGTGTGTGTGTGTGTGTGTGTGAGGGGGTGGCCCGGAGGCGAGTTGCGGCGGTGGCAGCGTCGTCGGGCGACGGGCCCGACGCGAGATCTGCGCGTGCGATAATATTCCAATGCGAATTACAACAGCGCGCTTATCTGTCCGCATATAGTTTCGCGTTGCCAAGTCGCGCGCGCCGCCGACCGTAAACCATATAGTATATATATATATATATATATATATATATATATACATAATATCGTATAATAAACAAGTGTGTGTGTGTGTGTGTGTGTATTGTGTATATAAATTATTATATACACACGTATATAGGCTCGCACGATAGGCGCGCACACGCACTGCACTCGCGCGTATGTGCCGGCCGATGACTTAAACTACCTCCACCGCAATCTCTCGCTCGCTTCCGCTCGCCAAAGTCTCCTTCCGGCCGCAGGCTGATATCGTTGCGCGTATGCATGCAATATAACAGTAACAATAATAATAATAATAATAGTATATTATTATTATTATTATTACAATCGCGGCCCCGTGTTACTCACAGATGCCGCGGCGTATATTATATTACACTGTTATTGCTGCGGCGCGTACTATGCAATAATAATAATAATAATAATAATGATAGTTATATCACGACGCCATACAGAACGTCGCATGACGCCAGTGTGCGTGCCCCCATACGATTACGTCGCGTACGATGTCTATACAGTCGCCGCCGCCGCGATCGCGATCGATCGAATGTTATGTAATATTATTATCGCCCGTAACCGCGTAGTAAGTAGGACGATCACGCGCACACGCGTCAGAGTTGTCAGACGTCATCTGCATTGATGCTGTTGAAAATCCGGGTTCGGACTTTCCGTGTTCTCTTCGCTGTGGCGTGTTCGGCGCAGTGGATATTTTAAGGAATTTCCACTGGGCGACATTAAATAAATTGTATACGTCATAATAAAAGTTAACATAAGTCTAAGGAAAAAAAAAAGGGAAATGCCAGAGTTTAATATACAAACCTGATCTACTACTAAGTACTAATATTACCATCATAATTCGCAAACATCAATATCGTCAATGTAGTGAAAAATCATCGTCGCTCAGTTTTTAAACATAACATCTACTAGGCAACAAAAAGTTTTCACTGGGCGACATTTTTGTTGCCCAGTGTGTTAGTGTTAAAATATCCACTGGTTTGACGCGTTTGTAAAGACTGCGCTTTCGTGTCGTACATTGTGATTTACGACAAAACAGCGTCATATTCGTCTTATTCTATTTTGTCGTATTTTTGAGTATCTTCATATTATTATATATTATTTTAGTCACGAATTCACATTCAGTCGATTTCATCAGAACATATTGTATGCGTTTTGATTGTAAATATACTTTGAAAAAAATTAATCGACCGATTTCGTCGTTTTTGTCACTACAGCACTACGCGTTTTTGTCACTACACTACTTCTGTCACTATAGTGTCCGACTTACCGTGTAAACCAGGGGTGTCTAAACTTTTGTGAAGATCGGGCCACGTACAGCGAGCAGAAGTTGTCGTGAGCCACATCCATTGAAATAATAATAATACATTTTTATCTATAATTTTACCGAAACAATAATTAGCGCGTAGAAATCTTTTTACCAGCTATTACATTTTATTTATAATTACAAGGAAAAAAATTAAAAGTAACGGCCACATTAAAATTTACGGTGGGCCGCATCATGCGGAAAATGGAAACAGTATTGGAACAATATTCTTCTTTCCGCGTCGACGAATGCCTTTTTTAATGTTTTTTTTCAATCTAATATTTATGTAATATATTTATTTTCTTTTTTCTTTTAAATCACACGAATAATAATGTTACGAGTTTCGAGTAGGGGGTCGCGTGTCGACGACCGTATTGTTTTGATTTCATAAACACTCGTTTTGGCGGCAGTTTAATCACGTAGGAATCCGCGAGCACTGACAATAACAACGCGTAAATAAATTACCGAGCAATCATATGTGTATATTATAACGGTCTGCGTTCAATTATCGTCGATATTAAATTTATCACACGCGAGGCGAGAAACTAATTCGTCTGCTCCGTTATAACGTCGTACGACAAACGCGCGTCCCGTGATTTATCGACGTTCGAACGATTATATTGCATTCGATTTAAACGTTCACGCTGCGCAACAGTACCGATTTCGATTGATTAATATCGTGCACGATAGTTTGTAAGCTCGTGTACGTAGGTTTACGACAGGTAGAGCAAACTCGTCGTTGAGATCCCGAAATATTTTACCGGTGATTTGCACGTGCGCAGTCGAAAAATTTGAACACCATAATATGTATATAGATCGTTTGCGTCTACAGTAGGGTGACCATATTTAAAAGTAAAAAAAAAAAAAAAAAACATGACTAAAATGATTATCTCAGTTTTTTTTAAATAACTTAATCAAATTTGCCCCGTCGCAGGCAAGTCACGGCGCTAGTTTTGTTTTGCGCTCGTGTGTTTTTGCGAAAATCGTCGGATTTGTCTATTCGCCTGTGTCGTGTTTTATTTCGCGCGTCAATACGAATTTCAAAACGTTTTTCTTTTCTTTCCTAGTTTTTTCGTTTTCAACGTCTTTTTCGAATAACCGCCGCCGGTCGCCACGTCGCTCTCCGGCGACATGTTCACCGTTATTTATTAAAACGCCGCAACGCAATGCCGCAGTCCGGTATCGTTAATTAACCACCGTCGCCTAGCTGTCTTGATCGCAAACTTTCGGTAAAATCCAACTTTCGAAGTTATTAAAACTTCTCGCGCGTTAGTCGTTACCGTCCGTGCCGACGATTGTCGCGTAGTACATATTTATTATCCTACGTACATATCGCGCAACGCTCTTTGCGTTTTCTCTCTCCGCGTAATTTTATTACCACGTAATAATATGTAGATATTATATAATATATGGGCGAGTATGCGTTTACGCTATACGTATGTATAGTCAACAAAAATTGAATAAAAACAATAGCCGTTTTTTATTTCACGTCACGTCGTGTGTTTGAGTAAACGATTATAAGACCGACAATTTTTATTCGTTAATATTTCGTTTTGTTATCCGTCTGGTTCGCGAAATTTATCCCGTTCGATTTGTCGAAAAAACAAAAGGGAGGACTTACGGTGAATTCGACCACAATCGGTTCACATACTCAACTTGAACGTTCTGAAAATGTCGCGAAATCGATTGTGTGGTAGTTTTTTCAGTTTACACTCGCGCGTCATCACGACTTTCCGACACGGAACCGGAGAAATCATTAAAGCGAACTTCGTTCCTTACGCTCCCAATCCCTGCGATCACGTCTATAATATTGTAGTGTTGTAGCGGGTATTTCAAGATATCGTTTATGTCGACATGATCACGTAGTTTGATCGATTATTGTTTATTACGAACGAAAGTCAAGCTCGTGATAACGGGGCCATCTCACAGTCATATTTCCGGACATCAAAGCGTTTAAAACTTTGAGTTTGTTTTCGTTTTGGTGACCACTCCTCGTTTTTCTACGTTTCGAAAATAAAATGTTTTCTCGTTTTGAAAATATCGACTTTTCACATTTTTGTTTTTCGGAAATAACGAAGTTAAAAACGAAGTTCGTTAATTACGAACATTTAAGACTTAGAGCGGCTCAGAGGTGGAAATAAAGTTTTCAAAGTGCTTCGACCTCTCCAGTCCGATGGTCGAGACCTACCTTAAGTCGGTTTAGTTTGCCAAGTCGCAGCGCAGTCTTCTCGGCCGATTCTATTCACACGCGTATCATATAGCATCTATCTATAGACACGATAGTCGATATTATATCTATCGAGTACGATTATCGCCAGTCATCTCATCTCGTCGAGTTTTAAAAGTCCGCGGATCCGCTTCAAACCCGGCGCGCCAGCGGATACTTGAACATTTTTCTCTGTCGGTTACACGTGCACACGCCGTCGAGCGGCTTAGATTAGGACAGAGGTCGATCTATCTAGAGGTTTCGGTCGGTCGTATAATACGAGCTAATCGTGTCTAGGACTGTGCGATTATTTTTTCCCCATAATAATCGATTATTTTTATAATTTTCGATTATAATCGATTAATCGAATATTTTGAGAGTATTGTACGATTATTAGAATACTCAAATAATATTCGATTAATCGAATACTCGAATAGTAATCAATTAATCGATTAACCGAATAATCGTCGAATTATAATTTACAATCGAATACTCAATAATGTTCTAATAATAGTAAAATGAATAATCAAATAATTGTTCTGGGTTAATCAATTTATTCATAGAAATTTTAAGTACGTTTCTGTTACAAAATGTTTCTATATTTTTACTCGTCACTCTTCTTCGTCCGGCCGTCCGGGTAAACATCAATTACTACTTTCTTCTATCTTTCTCCGTTTAGATTCCGTAATTTCAGTCAAAATGAATAATACAAACACAATATTTTATTATGATTTTCCACTTCTTTTTGATGGACATATAGTTTTATGTAAATGCTAAAAACTTTAGATTTATTCAACTAATGCTTAAATGCAGATATAAATCCAACATCTTAAATTCGTCTTTTGGTTTGAACACTCCCTTTTATACTTATATTTTCATGTTTAAGATTGTAGTTATTCGATTATTCGATTATTCGAACATTCGATTATTTATCATTCGTTAAAAATAATCGATTAATCGAATAATCGATTATAATAATCGATTAATAAAAATAATCGCACAGTCCTAATCGTGTCACACTGTCACAATAGCGATTGATCTCGTCCGTAATCTTCAGTACCAACCGAAGCTTAATAACGTAACTAAAACTCGTGGCTTGGTTGTGTTGATTTGTATACCAGCCGTACGAAATAAATAAAAAAGTACCAACTGTTGAATCGCACTCATCACGTCGTCGTGGGTCGTACGACTAGTATAGTTGATTACTGTCGATCGTAATTCGATTACCAATCAGTGTCACGTGACGTGACGTATACTGTTGCAATACACCCGCTCTATTATCTCGACATGTATTAAAATTTATTTTTTTTATTCATCGAAAAGAAAGAATATACATAAATTATTATTGAAGATAACATTTTCGATTATTTATCTCGTTTCAGCATAGCTTGTGTTGGAGATACAGAGTTATTAAATTATATAATATAATGAATTATCAATTAAAAGTAAATAAATTAAATTTTAATTTTAAGATTCAAACTAAGATTCGAAATACATATGAAACTAAAATATAAACAATAGTAATGTAAATTTTTATGTAATTGTATAGAATAAAAAAAAAAAAAAAAAAATATAAGTAACATTAAATTCAAACATACAAGAATAAAACATACAAAAATTAAAATTATTTACATAGCTTGAAGTATAAAAAAAAATGATTCGATTTAAGGTGAATTGCACGATAACCGTTGGTAAATTTTTTTTTTTGGATTTTTGGATTTATGATATGGTAATTTCTGGTTTATATCATAAATTAAAAACGATATTCGTGAAATCCAAATCGACAGACTCCAAATCACTAGACATTTTGAATATTTCGGTCGAGACCGCCACGCCGATCGGTAAACGTATTTGCATCGAAGACGACCGCTCCGGTGACGGCCGTGAAGTCAATTACTCTATGATCGTACACGCAGTCGGAAAATCTTTGCGCCCGCATAGCTTTCAGTATAAATACTCACACGGAAGCACACGCACACGATTATTTACACACACACACACACACACACACACACACACACACACACACACACACACACACACACACACACACACACGTATGTATTATATATAATATTATGGTCTCGCGTATACATCATAAGCACACACGCTCTCCGGCGTATTCAATTAGACGGTATTTATTGGACGGCCGCAAAAAAGGGTGGCCGCCTCCGGTGCGGCAGGGTAAATCCTCGGCGGGTGGAGACTAGCGCGCCTGCACGCACAAAGCCCGGGCTACGCGTACACGTGTAAGTATATACTCGTATTATATATACTATATATACACGACATGACTTATATACGTATTTATAAAATTGCGTTCGCCCCTGATTCTCGCGAGCCTAAGACCTCCGGATTAATTGTCTTATATATGTGCACCGCCGCAACTACTGCAGGCCGCGTACACGTATAATGTTATTCCCCTTCGACGGAGGAGTCGCGACAGCGGCGGCGGCGGCCGGTCCCCTATAGTGTGCACCGCCGCCGCCGCTCGAAAGAGTATTGTTTAAAAATCTATTACAGCACGCTAATGCCATTAAGCTCCTTTAATATGTTACATAAGCTCTCGGTGGGCTCCTTCTATTTTTTTTTTCAATTGTTTCCATTACGGGGCACGGGGTATTAACCTTTTCGGTTTTTCCGGCTAGCTCTTTTTTTGGGGGGGTTGACGTGGGGGTGCGCGGGTGCGCGTTAGGTTAGCCGAAGTCGCGGTCGTTTATAACACACGAATAACGCCCGCGGTTGTGATTCGCGCTCGGACGTTTTTTTTATCATACGGCAAAAACAAATTATTCATATAATAGACCTATTTTCAGAATAATGCGCATTTCAAACGAGAACGTCCCCACCTTCACTTTTGTATAGTTCTATGTGTGTGTTTGTGTCTACAAAAATATTGTGCTTTGGGCCACGGCCTGTTTTGTAAAATAAATAAAACAAATCAGGGCTTAAAACCGTTCCCGATAAATTTGGTAATCGGTTCCGGTAGGAGATCCGAACATTTTTTTAAACCGGAAACCGTTTAATTTCGATATTATTGTAACCGGATACCGTTTCTTTAAGGATATGTCAAACACTACGATAACCGTTAATCGTTTAAAAACGGTTTAAAAAAGGTTTTTTAGTAATCGGTTATCGGTTAAAACCGGGTTTAAAAATCATATTTTTCAATTTTTTAATCATATATTTAAAACTGTTTACTTAGGTGATTCGTGGGTTGATAACACAGCTATTATTATTACAAAATCAAAAACGTAATATGCTGGTCTTGATTTCAATATATATTTTTTCAAACTGCTTTAAAGTTTAAAACATACGATCAAAATAGTGGCGATCTTAAGAAATCAAAAAACTGAATTGTATAAAATTTAAAAATAGCCGGAAAATTAAGTTCAACTATAATGACGTAATCATGACACAATTCAAGTATTAATTACCACAAAAAAACCGTTAATTATTTTGGTCAGGAATAGGTTTTGATTATAAATAACAATCATTGAAAAATATATTCGAATAACGACGGTAGATTACAATAATATATTTATGTCATTGATCGTTTGTGTTGTTCACGTTATTAAAAACGCGTTCAGACGGCGTCCGATTTATGTTTTCGCACAGAAACGCCAAAGATTCCGGATTATGCGAATTTCGCGTTATAAAACTGCAATACATCAAATAAGAGGTTTCCGGAGAAAATCGTATAGTTATAATCTATAATACCTATTTCTATACGTTTACTTTAGTTACCCGAGTAAACGAGTTTTGAGAGTGTGTAAAAAAAAAAAACTATTGAACTTTTTCATCGTACGTAAAAAATATAAAATGTTGATACCATATATTTCACGTATTCATATGAATCGTCCGTTATTAGTTTATTATTATTATTATTTTTTTTTATTTTTGTTTTCACGATATGTTTGCTTTTATCTTTTTGGTTTTGAAAATCGTTCGATATTTCGTTCTCTTTGAACTTTTCAAACCGACTGCCGACTCATAAATGAAATCACTGTAGATGAACCACTGACATGCAGAGTAAAAATATTTACATTTTGATGTTTTAAAAAAAGGCGAGTTTGAAAAAAATTCGCGATTTAAAATAATCTGTCTCGATGATACACCGTACGTAAATTAGACGGTGTTGCTTCTATTAAAACATTATTATTGTTATTACACATTTTATTACAAAAATTAAACTGGACGTAATAATTCACGTTATCGACAGTCGAAACGGTTTTTTTTCTCCGGACAACTTGCCCGAAATATAGTATAGTACGTAATCCAGTCATAACGACATTGTTTTGAAATATATTTTAGTACCGTTCGTTTTCATCGCGTACGATACATGTGTAATGTGTATGATATATAAATGTTTTAATGTTTCGCCTTCGTTTTGCAGGCCATCATTTACGAGGGTCAAGACAAGAATCCAGAAATGTGCCGGGTGTTGCTCACTCATGAAGTCATGTGCAGGTAATTTCCATACATAGATAATAATAATATAACACACACACATATATATATAGTGAAACCTCTCTTAACAGACACCTCCAAATAGAGGACGTTTTTATGGTGACTGGGACATTTTCACCTCTTTTATTTTTCCCTCTAAATAGTTGATAACTCTAATTAACAAAAAATATTGTGGTGACTGAGAGTGTCTGGTATTAAGAGGTATATATATATATTATTTTCATATTTTTACATAAAATAATACATGAGCTACAGCAGCATCCGATCCATTTTAATCGGAGGTAAGAAAAAAAACGCCACGATACTGAATGTCGTGTATATACAGGTGTTTTAAAGCGGTGATCGGCTTTGCTGATATAAATAAGTATATATATATATATATATATATATATATATATATATATATATATATGATACTATATTGATGATGAATTGGTTGCCGGTCAAATATTATGGCCGCCGACACGCTCCTCCCCGACACCGAGGCACAACGACATTCTTCCAGTCTCCTGTAATATTTAAACACACGCACATACACATATACACTGCAAACTCGGGGGTTAAAGTTTGTCGAGTCATGCTCGGGCCCGACGGTATTTTTTATGTGAGTACACACACACACACACACACACACACACACACACACACACACACACACACACACACACACACACACTGTAATAGTGAGCAACGACGTCAATAGCTGACTCGACGCGAGGGGTTGTGCCGGGGAGTTTACGTATTGTACATTTATATAAATAAATATAAATACACGCATACGTGCACGCGGGCGCGTATTTATAAGAAAAACCGAAGGGGGCCAAAATCCCGTGGGTACAGGTGCGCGGACCGGCCGGAGCGTAGTCCGTGTGATAATAGCGCGGGTCAGCGAACAGTGGGCGCGTGCGTGCGTGCGTGCATGCGTGCGTGCGAGAGCGTATCGGTGCGTGACAATTATTATTATTATTAACGGTGTTCATTTTCGCGTGTTTTGTTCGCAGTCGATGCTGTGACAAGAAAAGTTGCGGCAACAGGAACGAGACGCCGTCCGATCCGGTCATCATCGACAGGTAAGAGAGACGACAGATAATAATATTAGATAATATTATAGTTTGCGTTCGCTGTGTGCGTACACGTCGACGACGTGACGAAGCGAAATGACCGAACGCGATTTGTGTACACGTCATGATAAACGTATGTTTTTTTTTGTTTTTGTTTTTTTTTTTATTGAAATGAAAAAAAAGCCTTCAACATCTAATGGTTGTTAGCCTTGTGTGAGTTAGTTATGAGTCGTGATGGGCAAATACCCGGTAAATATATTTTTGGTAAATCCCCTAGTTATTTACCCGGTATTTAAAATAAATACCCGGTAATTTGGGTAATTACTTCAAACAAAAAAATATTCAATCAAATTTTGTTCGTCAACGAACAAATGTTAAAACGTGGTGATCCAAGCCAAAATACCCATATTTAATTAAATATCATATTATTAATAAAAACAAAAAAAAATATTTTTAAAACTAGCTGCCGTAGTCGTTCGATCACCTTCTTCACTAAGTATACTAAGTACTTTAATTATTTCTGTATATTATCTTGAATTAATTTTACTTAATGAACTATAGGTATCAATAACCCCACTATGAGCGTTGACGAAATGTAGCAATTCCATCGGCCCTTTGCCCCATGATACCGAAAATTTGACCAGTCCATAAGAAATCAAGGGTGGGGCAATTGCCCCCCCCCCAATGACGCCACCGGTTACCAACGCATTCTTAATGCCATAAGCGTAACAGTATATCTATATTCTACATTTCTACCATGTGTGTATTGCAGTCATGTGGTATTTTAATATACTTTAATATTTATGTTACAACCAAAGTGGAGATATATCCATCTTGGTTACAACCACGATTTAAGATAAAACAGTATAGCCATATTAAAAAAAAAAAACCCAATTTTTCAAAGGAAAAAATAATATTTCTTACCCGTTGGGTATTTACCCACAGCCCATCACTAGTTATGAGTGAGTTACATTAACATTCGGACATAATATATAGGTTGTGTACATGAGGTAAGATATTGTTTACAATGTTAATTTTTTTAAGAAATTCAAGATTTTAGTGGAGTTATCTTCGTTTAGAGCACCGTCTAGATTATTTGGTATTGACAGAGTGTTCCGAATGTTTTTGAAATACATGGCAGTCTCGAATGATGTGTTGAACGGTGAGGTCTGCTTGGCATCTGTCGCATATGAGCGGTGGATTTTTACTAATATTAAAAATGTGCGGGTCAAAAAAGAGTGTCCGATTCTCGCTCTGGTTAGGAGAGACTTCTTGTCTCGTCTGCTTAGGTTTCGGGGGAATTTGCCACTTTAGGGTGCATTTTTTAACCTTTTTTTTTAATTTGTTGGAAAGCGGAACAGAATCCCTGCGGTAAATTTGCCAAGCCGTGTCGATTTTTTTATTCGTCGATATTTTGATATTATTTAGCGGTATGTCGGTTATTGTTGAATTTAAAATTGTTTTGGTGGCTATGTCTGTTGTTTTATCGGCCATCTCGACACGTATGTTTTGTACGTCGTGTTTGTTGATAAGTATACTCTCCAACCGTCGTGTCGTTTATGCGAAAAATATCATAGTCGTAATAATTATCATAATATTATAACAGGTCGCGCGTAAATCGTGTTTCGTACACGAATTATACGTGTGTTATTCTATGGTATTAACGTGTTTTTCAATATTATTCACCACGTGTTTACCCGTAGCAGAAAAAAAGAAAATAATAATAATAATAATAATAATAATAATAACTCGCGTACGGCGAAAGACTAATGCTCCACGCGCACCCTCTTTATTTTTGGTCGACTTTAGCACTTAGCCGCGGAGAAAAAAAAATATCATTCGTTTCCGTTATGTACTATATACACGCGTTCTTTCTCACTCGCCGGCCGCGCGTTCACTCCCCCAGCGCTTTTATACACACACACACACACACACACAACGGAATGTTTAAATACCACAAAGAGATCCGCACACTAATAAGCCGTCCCAGCGGGTGGGGTGCTTTGAACAAACTTCTGCTCTTTCGCCTTTTATCTAACGCTGTCCTCTCCCCTAGAACCAATTAAAACACCGCAAACGCCCGGTATTTCTGTTTTAAGTAATCGTTCAATAGAACGCGAAAAAAAAATGTAAAAAAAAAAAATTTAAAAAAAAATGAAATACGAAAATAAAAACCACCCCCTACCCGAAACACAAAAACATTGTGCTCGGTGTGTCTTCTCGGGCCGCTATAAAAACATCATTAGCGATCGGAGAAGACTTCAAAGGCGCGTCTCACAGATTGTTTCGGGGAAATTGAATTCCACGACGAAAACACTGGCCGCGGCCGCTGTTGCTGCTGCTGCTGCTGCTACTGCTGCAGGGTAATTACTTAAACGACCGACTTGAACGCGATTTAAACGACGTCGAGCGCCGGCGGTTTTTTTACGCACGATATAGTAATAATAATAATAATAATAATAATAATAATAATAATAATAATAATTATAACGATAATAATACGCGCGATTCATTACCGAGATTAAAAATGTGTATGTGTGTGTGTGCGCGAATCAAAACGACCCCGAACGCTGCGGTCGAGGAAAAAACACCGCGGCACGGCCGAAACTTTCCGGGTCTGCCGCGGAATCGATGTAATAACGATCCCGACGGGTCGGATTACGTACGTATATTATCTGTACGTCACTTTTGGATGTACGTTTATTATATATTTTTATACATATCATGCGCGGGGCGATTTATCAAGAACCGTCGCCCGGATCCTTAATGTCCCGTGTAACGCGCGTACACGTTTAAAATTGTTTTTCGTCCGTACGAAAACACACTAATCAGTTTTGGAATTTTATAGAAAAATAATTTTTCCTATTCTCCTTGATTTTCCGGTACGCGGACGTTGTTTTATGAATTATTGCTGAACGTTACGGAAGAGAAATTATTTTTTGAGTTTTCGCTCGTAAATTATACATAAACTTACGTTATTAGACGTGAAAACGTTTTAAAGTAGTTTCAGCGAAAGTACATTTCCGTCGTGTGTCAACGCTTTTCCACTCGGCTACTGTAAACTTTAAATATTTTATTGTCTTTGGGAATATTAGATTAAAACTCAAAAGCGGTGTTTGTGATTTCAAGAGCCCCGTAAATGACCGGAATCGAAAGTATATGTAGTTTTCTTCGTTTTTTTAACGATACTAAAAAAAAAAAAAAACATTTTAAATGTATGCATTGCAATATTGCATTATTTTTTAGTACCTCATTGCTCGATAAATATCACAAATAGTCTGGAGTAAATAGTCTAACCGCCTTTTAGAATCATGTAATAATGTACCAAACTTCGATTTCTTTTTTGATTCTCAACTTACATTAAAAAAATCTAATAATGAATAATAATTAATTTACTTATCTTTAATATTATATTCACCTATATTTTTCTTTTAAATGTGTATTAGTATGATATCATTCAATATTATTTGTACATTTTTTGTTGTTAACTTTAAAACTGTACTCATTACCCCTCCGGGGTGTCAAATTCTTAAATAAATAAATAAATACTCGTTGAACGATGAACGCGGGAGAGGGCGGCGTTCCGTTTGTTTTTGATTTATTTGTGACGACGACACGCGTTGTACCTATGTATATCCGTAGTATACTCGTATTACACAGCGATAGCTCCATGAAAACGATAATACAATTTATCTGTCCTTTGAAAATCTCGCGATAATTCGAATAAAAAAAACAAAAAATACAAAAAAAACAATGCGTTTCAGTACACTCCAAGAGAATTCAAAGTCAAATTTACGGAAAACCGGCTGTCTACACGCGATCACCTGCAGTTTCAGCCACTCGACTCTCGGCGATTCGAAATACATTTACATTCACCGAACGTTTATTTTTATAATATTTTCGTTGACAAATTTTAACTCGTCTTTCCCCATCACCATCGAATAACAGCTGTCGTACGCCCGATTCGTGAGTTCCCTCGACTCGACATTATCAAGAGTTTACTGTACACAAAACATACGTTTCTCGTTTTCACCATAGTGTTTCGTTTACCGTTTTATTCCGTTATAAAGACTGACGTTGTTAGCGAATCGATCGATTTGATCGTGAGTTCTAATGACGACGACAGCTTCGAGTCTCGTTGGCCATCTCGTCGTGACGACGTCACCGTACATCGTGGTTACTCGATCATAATATCGTCGTGCCGTAGACCGGTC
Source organism: Therioaphis trifolii (assembly GCA_027580255.1). Lineage (NCBI taxonomy): Eukaryota > Metazoa > Arthropoda > Insecta > Hemiptera > Aphididae > Therioaphis > Therioaphis trifolii. The sequence continues at coordinate 7,696,779 of CM050405.1, read as the reverse complement.
GAGGACCTGCGCGGGGTGGAGTCGGTATACGCGCATATCAATACGGTCGCGTGTCTGCTCGCGTACGGAGGGTACTTACGCGTTATGGAGTGAGAGACGGGTACGGAGGTCGGGTTAGGGAAAAGAAAGCGTGTTCGGGCGACTGCTGCTCCGTGTGTCGTGCGACTACTTTCCCCGTAATGGATTGGGTCCGAGCTGTTTCGCGGCGGAGACGGCGAGACGTTCCGTGCCCCCCACGTTGACGAGGTCGACCCGTCAAGCTTTTGCTCCCGTCCGTCAAAATAATCGAACGCAACTCTTCCAGTGAACGCAGGCGTGTGTGCTTCGCGTTACGCAACGGCCGGCAGACAGTGCAGGGGGTAAGAAACCTTTTATCGAAATTGAGCCGAAGTTACGATGTCTTCGGGGCGATCACTACTTAAAAATAATAACGACGAAAGTGATAATATAAAATAATGATATTATCGAACGTTGCTAACATGCGAGCACGACGTAACGTCGCACCGGAGGAAACGCGTAGAGTCGGGCGAACGTGTTTTTCCGCACGTGTACCCGCGTGTCATATCACGACGCTCGCCGGTTCCCCGAGAACGCGAATATTCGACAGAGCCCGGTACAGACGGGGTCGATCGTGGTGGATCGTAGCGATTCACTAGGGGTGTGAACCATGAGCGCGATTCAAGGGGGCTAGAGGGCTTAGACCCCCAACACCGATTTAGCCCCCCTCCAAGATGTTTATAAAAAAAATCTGCATATACTTTCAACAAAAAATTATTTAAATTGTTAAATTAAATATTCAAAATTTATACGACTTTGTTGCTTTCGTCACAAAAATTTTCACATTAAACCCTGATTATTTTATTTAATTTTATCGTTTGCTACTCTATTCTGTAATCAAACTACCACAATTCGTTCACTGAACAACAAATCTAAACTGAAATAGAAAAATCTAAACGAATTCTCAAAAGATGATCGCGGATTATCGTTTTAAATAAAGATAATAATATAACAAATTACATTTTTATCATTTGTTTTTATTCGCTTAAACGTTTTAATGTATTTTTTTTTCTTCTATGGTAGTATGGTTTGTATATTGCATATTATATTGTTCTTGTTACATCTTAAATTTAATGGCGTACAACATTTTTTTAGGAAATAGAAGCCCCCACGGATTTATTTGACATACATTTGTCCAGCCCCCCCTCACCCCCAATTAAAACATTGAGATTGCGCCTATGGGGTGTACGTGTTCTCGTATCATTTTTTCGTCGTCGTCGTTGTAGCGGCTGAAAAGCAAACGGAAATCGGCAGTGAAACGAATACATCATAATAATATCACGTCGCGTCTCGGGCGTGCACTACCATGGCGCCAAAACAGTGTAGGTGTTACGGGCTAGAATCATACACGGGTGGGTATGACGCGAGACGGGCGCGTTACGACTCGGCGGCGGGTGGTGGCAAACGCGTTTCGACTGTTATAATAACAACGACGACGATGACACTACAACCGCAGTCGTCGCTTTCGGCAAAACCGAAAATAATACGTGTTATATCGTCATGTTGTTATCATTATAGCCGTCGTGAGTTTCGTTTTTTTTTCACGTGCGATTTTTTCATTTTTTTTTCATTTTCATTTTTTTTTTCTATGAATCTCACGAGAGAAAATCCGCCTCGCCGAACACGGTACGACGGAGACGACTACGCCGCGACGCCCCCATCCTCGGAACGTCCCTTTGTCGTAACTCTCATCCTCCCCTGCTCGCGGTGTCACGTATCTTTGAAAGTAAACACACACACACCCGTACTCGGGCACGGCGCGTTGCGGCGGCGTGGTGCGACCAACAGCGGCTCTGGCCAGCCTCGCTGTCGGCGGTTAGTGCGCGTGTGTTCGTTTGCGTTATATAATACGTATGTATGCGTATGTGTAAGCCGTACGGGAAGAAGAGAAGGAGCAAAAAAACCGTCTGCTCCTAAAGATTTTTATGTTTGACATAACGTGCGTGAGAGGACGTGGCGGAGGGGAAAAATATGGCCCGAAAGAGATAAAAATAGCGCGCGCGCACCCTCCGTCCGCGGTCCCGCGGATAACAAAGAAAACAAACCCCATGTGTCTTATTACATCTCCCCTGCGTGCGGCGGCGCGCCGTCTCCCACGGGATGCCATTTTGTCGTCGTCGAACCTTCATCTTTTTTCCTTTTCGTATTTTTTTTTTTTTTCATTTTTTTTTTACATTTTTCTTCTTCTTTTCACTCTCTTCGCTCCGACGTCGTATCGCGTCGTCGCACGGCCCACACGTATTCCACCCCCCCCCCTCGCGCGCGCCTACGTATTTATATTATTCCATCGCGATTTTTTCTCCGTCCGTTGTGGCTCATTTGCCCGCCCGCGTACAACACGAAATCCCCGATATTGTGCCCGCCGCTTCAATATATAAATGTATACATGTCGTAAGTAACCGTCTATATCGAATAATACGATAATATAATATATTACATGACTATACCACGTTCGACGTGCACACGAACACTGTAACGTACAATATAACTGTGTGTGCGTGTGTGTGTGTGTGTGCGCGTAGAAATTGAAACCTTGAAATAGTGATGAAGACGATTTTGTCGTGGAGACGATGCGGATAAATATTCATTATTTTTATCTCGCACACATTAAGCCGCGCTGTACGTAATAAAAAATATTTATTAGTGTTTTCCACGCGTTAAAGTCGTCCGAGATTTTCGGAGAAATATGGCGTTAAAATCGTCAACCTAATGATCACCTCCGGTCGCTCGTGTTTAGTGCGTCCCTGGGGTCGTTTAAATCAGCCCTTAAACGGGATGACGAGCACGTTGTCTCCGGCGTCGTCGTCGTCGTCGTATGGCATTTCACGCGGTATGCAGAGAGCAAACGTTTCGCCGCGTTCCCATAACGCTGCCTGTGTACACCGTGTAACACGCACACACTCTCGTTTAATCAAATTTCATCTCGACCGCTCTGTAAACGCTGTATTTATACGTATAATATAGATACACGTACCGGTTTATACGGTGTGCGCACTAGTAAATTTTAGACGGCAACGTTTTTGCACTCCGACTCCATTTTAACATTTATTTTCTTTTTAATAACAACTAGTTCGCGAGAATATCGTTTCGCAGATTATCATAATTTTTAGTTTGATACTTCGTCTGTTTTTTTTCCCGATCATTGTTATTATTATTATTATTAATATTTGTGTTTTGAAATTACAACGTCATTTTTGTTTTTAGGCGAATACTAAACGTATGATATTTCTTGTGTCTCACTAGTTGTTGAGTTAGACGCGAGACAAACGGGTTTCGATTCATATATTTCGATCTATAAACGTACGTATATAACACAAACGGCGTGAAGTGCATTCAACGCACTCATCTGATTAAACAACAAATAATAAAAATAAAATAATAATAATACTAATAACAATGAAAAAGAAAACAATAGGTGACGGCTAGTGTATTTTGTCTGGTAGTGACGTTATATACACGTACGAGAGAAGAGAGATTGCCAGAAAGGGAAGGGGGGTAGGAATACGAGAAATTATTCGTCTCTCGAGGAGACTTTCTCGATTCGGTCGAGAAATAATAATACCGGGGAACCGAACGAGGGAAAACAGTGACGACGGAGGACGAAAGGAGCGAGAGGAAAACGAGCGCACATAACGGGATTTCGTAATTTGTTTATCTGAGATATATAAATATATAGGTATATACAAAACGTAATATAGTGTAGCAACGGCGACGATTCGGTTGTTCTCCTGTAGATACCTCTATGTATATATATTTATATATACAATATTATATGTATACGTGCCACAAAACCAGCTCTCTGCTTTTATGCGACTATATTATTATAGTTATTTCGCACTGCAAAGGATACACACAGACACACACACAGTCGAACGCGAATTTATATGAATGTATGTGTATATAAACATCCGTGAGAATAGAAATTATTATAGCTTTTCTTTTCCAAAAGCTGTTATCGTATTTCTCGGATAATATTTCCACCCCTCTGAGTTTTTTATTTACTCTGTGCACGAAGCCAAGATGTATATTATACATTCTTCATCACGGTCTATGCCACATAAATTTGCCATTCACGTGTACGTATATATTCGTATACGTATTGTATTTGCCGGTTTGCTATACGTATTGCTTCTGCGATCACAGGCTATTAGGTACATTTTAGATTCCGAGTGAAGCAAAGGATGTATTGATTTCATGATGAAGTTAATATTTTTTTATTCTGTAAACGCTTTTTCGAGTTGTGATATTGGTCCAAAAGTTTCATTGAGCGATCTCAAAAGATCGTAAATTCATCTAGTTGGCACTTTCCAAATTTCCAAAAAACTTCAAATAATAATATATATATATATATATATATATATATATATATATATATATATATATATGGATTATCGATACATATATTACGGGAGTTCCAAAGAAATTTGACAACTTATAAGGTAAAAATAGAACTTTAAAAATACCTTGTTTTGTTAAAGTTTATCTCTAATTACATTTTTATTATTTTTTAAAAAGTTTTGAACATTTAATTCGGTCATACTTATACTATTAACTTACGCTACTAAACAAATGTCAAAAATCGTTATTCAGGATTGTTTTTTTATATGCATTCGTGTAAATTATTGTACGATTTTTACGGAATTGATCATTTTCATGTGAATCTTCAATTTTAAATAAATATAAATAATTGTTGGATTATCCAATCATTATGAATCTTTGGATGTAGACAGAACAACATTATTTTGAACACTAGCTTACTTTAATTTAAATCAATTTTAATAAATCCGACATTATTTTGATTTCTAGTCTACTATGTGTGCCGTTAAAAACCAATTGAAAACGATACGCAAGTACATTTTACAAAAATCTGCGAAAACGTCATATTTAACGTATAAAACAAAACCGTCAAATAATAAAAATATAATATAAAACGATACATTTCTTTAATGATTATACACCGTCGTGGTCGGTTATGTTTTTTCCTCTATACGCAGTACATAAATCTAAATGTGAACTGTTTAGAAAACATTACGATTAACGTTATGGTTTGATGCCAGTAGCATAAATTTTCAACATTTATTGGCACGAGGTACACAAAAAAAAAAAAAAAAAATAATAATAATAATAATAAAAGTTAATAAATAACACTCGTTCAACGGAACTCCGCTCTGACTTTAACCCCCGCGCTCTTCCGCTGGCGTGTTCAGTAAAATATACGCTGTACATATATGTATTATCTAATAATTTTAAACCGGGCCAGATCAATATGTGTACACACACACAAAAACACACACACTCACACACACACACACACACACACACACACACACACACACACACACACACACACACACACACGCACGCACACACAAACACGCACGCACACACGCACACATATTCATTTTAACGAATACGTGTTTACGTGTGCGTCGTGTAAATGTACATATTTTTATCTACCCGATATTGCTCGTGTCGTCCGCCAGTTAATTCCGCCAATCGATTATTTTTTATCGGTCCGTTTTATTCTGCCGACTATAATGATAATAATAATAATAATAATAATAATAATTATGATTATAATTATTATTATTATTATTCCAATCGCGCGCACGTATCATTTATACGAGGGTTGTGAGAAGGTGGGGGGTAGAAGGGTTGAATTATCAAGATCGCCACCGCGAGTGTACACGCTACGACTGCTACGAGTACGCATTACGTGTACTATACCTGTATGTGTCGTATCACATCGGTATCTGCACGACGCATAAAAAATATCGCACGTTATCGCGCGCACGACGGGAACGAGACGAAAAAAAAAGGCGCGAGGCGATTATTTTCGCCGGATAGCGTACCGTGTATATAAATATATGCATTTTTAAAAGTTAGGATTTTCGTTAATAATAATTAAACATATCGTTTTGTCGAATGAAATACAATATGTTTCATTACTTTGTTTTTAACAATACTTGATTTATAAACTACAATTAAAATTCTTCAGAACCCACTGCCCCACCCTGTATATATATATATATATATATATATATATATATATATATATATATATATATATATATGTTAAAACGTATATATACGTACGGTGCACTCGTCGAATTTGTTGCCGGATTCGAATCCCGCGACCCGTTGCTATTTTTCCCGAGCTCGTGACGATTCTTCCGTCGGCCGGGGGTATCGAAAGACAAGACGTGTCGAACGACTGCGCGAGTTTTTAATACAGACGAGAATTTCGTGTTTGTACACACATTTGTATATTATATATATATATATAGGCGTTTGACGCAAACGCAGGAAGTGTCCCGTCCCGTCCTGGTGCGTGCAACGCGTCTTCTCTCGTCGTGCGCGCGGCAGCTGCGGCCGCAGGTTATGCTTTACGACGTGTTTATCGCCTGTCCTCTCATCGCCGCTCGTCGCCCTTTGCGGTGCCGGTTTCACGTTCAAAGTCGGGCCCTCGGTATTTCTCCAGGTCGTCTGTGCCGCGAGTGGTGCGATCGCGTACGACGACGACGACGACGACGTGGCCGACGACGGGAAAAATCGGGGGAAAAGTCGCCGAAAACAGCCGGGCCGCGGGAACCGATCGCCGTGTCTAAGTGTTTCGATAAATCGGTTTCAGCAAATGGCTTCGCGTCGTGGCGTGCAAACGTGGTTTGTGGTTCGTGCACGATCACCGGTTTCGAATTTATCGAGCAATCGTATTTGTTTTTTTTTTCATATTTCACTCAACATGCTCACATTACACGAGTGCGATTCGATATGATCGCACAACAACACTACGAAACCACGCTGTGAAACGCACGCGTTTTGCGTACGTTCGTTTTTGAGCACGTGCACCCCCGCACCAAACCACCCCCGGTCGTACAGGTAATAGTAAAATTTCATTCGTCCACCACCCGAGTTATTGCGTCGTTATTGTTTTTTTAATTTTTAATTTTTTTTTTTTTTCATCGTTCACCTAGTTGTTTTAACTTTGAATTAATATTTGTTCGACCTCGCGCCAGCGCACACAAATATTTATAATTCATTATCGGCTCACGCGATCACGTATCAAAAAAACTATCGCATACGTGTGTTTATTTTTTATTTGCAACACATAAACATTACGTGTGTGCGCTGTGCGTTCGTGGAATCGTTAATTATTATCGTTGTTTTTCGGCAATAATTTGTTTGACTATTGTAAACATAAACGTATAATATTATCACATAAAATGCTCGCCGACGTGGATATTGAATCCCGCGTGTATGTTACCGCTTGTTTGGACTAACGACAACGGTATGAAATGTATTCGCGCGCAGAACTGTCTCGCGGTCAGTCCGTCGGCACTGTATTATAGAACTGGCGAATCGTTACTGAAATCCGTAACGTCCCGCGGACCGTATGCGTAACCGTAGACTTCGTTCGAAAGTCGGAGAAGACTTTCTGAATCGATTGAGTTATACGTTTTTCTCGTTTGAATAAAAACAACCGTCGACCTGTGATAATAAATAAAATATTTCCTCTACCGTAATAACAGTGTACAAACGAAACAATAAACACGAGCACGTCTCAGTGCTATAATGTACGAAACTTTGGACGTGGACCCGAACCTTTGTACGTCACCCGATACGTCTCTTTTTTTTGTGGCCCGTGGCTACCAATAATAATGGAAAAGTAAAAAATTATATATTAATACCGTGTCACAACTACATATCTTAGGTTCTTGGAGAACGGTTTATTTGGTATACATTATTATAATGTGTGTTCTGTTCTGATTTTGTGCCAGTACGGTATTATGTAGAACTCGTAAATTTGCTCGTAAAATCAATTCTACGTCGGTCGAGTAGTACTTATCAATGTGTGCAACAATTATCATTGATGAACAGTAATAAACCTAACCCGTTAGATCCAGATAAATCGACACACATCTAAACGTTGTGTCAAAGGTAGGGTTAATATATTATCCCAACAAAAACACTACGCCAAACTCCGTGTAAAAAAACGCTCAGTATAAAAAAAACCACCTCAAAAAGTTGTGATATCATTTTATAGCTATGTATTTAAACTATATAGGAATAGATATATTATTATAATTTATGTTAAAATTCACTGCTTATAAATTGAACTTAGTGGTGACTTTAAAATTATAACACTTAATTAGTAATTTATAACAATTAATTTATATAACACTTAATTAGTGGAACTCATTTTCAAAGATAACATGTAGGTATACTCAATACGAAATGAATTCTCATGAGTTTTAAATAATGTCACCAGCTAAGTTCAATTTATAAGCAGTGAATTTTAACATAAATTATAATAATATATCTATTCCTATATAGTTTAAATACATAGCTATAAAATGATATCACAACTTTTTGAGGTGGTTTTTTTTATACTGAGCGTTTTTTTACACGGAGTTTGGCGTAGTGTTTTTGTTGGGATATCACAAATTTTTTTTATGTTATTATTATTATTATTATTGTTGTTGTTGTTGTTGTAAGAATTATTATTAAATATAATAATATCAGGTTATAATACAGTGGCCTACGGAAGTCAATAAGACGTATAACAGACAGCGGTTGACGCGAGAAAGAACAATATTGAATATACAATACATAGTACATTAGTACATAATATTATTATGATATTATCGCGTTATAATCGCACCGCGAGCCGTTACGTATTAACTGGAAACACCACCGCTGCAAGCGCTGTAGCGCGTTCGCAGCGCGTCGCGCAGCCGAGTGAAAATGACAAAGCACGCGCGTGTGTGTATCTCCTCAGTGGGCGGGGAACTTCATGCGGGCCGCAGGGAATATTATCGAATAACATTTTCTTTTTTACCATAAAAATTCATAATATATTTGGCTATAACTCCATTTATAATGTTCAAATTGGATTAAAAAGTGCAGCATTCCCTTCTACGGAACATTTCCAATAAGATTGGTGCATTGTCAAACTAAATTATTCTACAAGAAATTAGATATGCATTGTCAACTATTTTTTTTCGTGATTTCCGATGCTTCCTGTAATTATACCCGGCAGTTGTCGCGCGTTGTGATTGCCGATGCGTTCATTTTAAGGCGTTTTTTTTTTATACTTAGCGCGACCCTGCCGGGTCGTTGGATTATCAAATAATAATATTTCTGCCGAAATTGAACGATTGGCAGGGTAAAAGAGATGCAAAATATCGTCCAAAAAGAATATTATTAATATGTTTGTTTTTTGCAGTTTAAATAACACCTACGTTATAAATAATTAATACGATTAATTTAAATGTTTATTTTTTGAGCTTTTCAAATTAATCGCATCTACTGTATGTGTAAACGTAAAAAATGAAATTGCAAAATTAGTATGAAATATTTTTTCTCGTTAAGTTTTTATGCGCACGGGCTGCATAGTGAACTTTTCAATATATATTTGGCCCACTTGATACTTTGATTTTGACACGCCCGTCACAGAGTCGAACGCGCTCAACTCGTAGACACCGCGCATAACCGTGTCGGTTATCGTCGTAAATATTACGGAGGTACCTCCTACGTCGCGATCACGTGTCGAATATTGTTAAACACGCGCGATGCCGGACCTACGGTGCAGCTTGACGAGCCGTGGACCACGTGCACGCTGTCGTATCGATCCTGATTTTCCCCCGATATTCGGAAACGCGCCGCACCTGATCCAACGAGTCCTCTCGATGACGTAATGTTATTTAGTTATCGACCCTCGTCGAGGCGGCACGGGTTGCAACGTTTTTTCTATTTACATACACGTATATGTATACATATATATATATACTATTCCGTGCGTGATCCGCCGTTGGTCGGTTATAGGCCTCTGCTGCAAGTCGCTCGGATGATTAATGGAAATATTATACTACGCGATGACGGCTGCTTTCACCCGGCACGTAGTCTCCGGGTTCCGTGTCTAACGCGCAGAAGATTTGTGATGATATCATCTGATATCGATAAATAATTATAACTAGTGATGCACAACGATATGTTTTCCATTATCGATATCGATTCATTAATATCGATATCGTAACGATATGATCTGATCGTTGAAAACGTACGTGTACACACACACACATGCTCATTAGACTACGAAATTACTTTTTTTAAACTCGGTTAATAATATTATTTTGATAAATATAACCGGTATGTCACTAAAAACATTAGTATATCGTGCGTAATATTATAATATGCAGTAATATAAATTACAAGACGTTATTAGTATTTTACTAGTATCGTCAATAAAAAAGGTTTCGTCTCCAAAATGATCAGGGATAATATTGGTAGAATCGTACGTAATTCATTATCACGGATCTCATATTGATATGCTCAGTCGTATTATTAAGGATATTCGGTACGAATAGTAAAAAATGATCCGTTATCAAGAGCGTAAATATTTTAAACGAATCGCCTAAGAAATTCAACGTGTAATTTAAAGATATTAGTACAAAAATTAAAAGATTTCGATTTCCTCGATAGAGATTTTACACCGGGTGGGCAGTATCGTGAAAAATGTTCCTGTCCGTCCGTCGTATGATTTTGAACGGAGAAAAACGGTTATTTTTTACACTATACACCGGCGTTTACATACCCAGTCGTACGATCCGTAGAAGTTTCGAATTTTCGACGTCCGCACAAGACGTCGCCTGGTCGACTATCCGCATCGCTAGAAAACGTGTTTTTAATATTCGCAGGACACAGACGACGAGCGGGGTCGGTGTGACGATAATTGATGTGTTTGTCATAATGTTATGACGCGCACGCCGTCGCACGTGATTTGTGACCGACGGTGCCGCGAGACGATAATTTTTTTATTGATTTACGACGCGATACGGTGATCCCACGACGAGCGTTGGAAATATCGAAAGCGGGCGAAGAAAAAAAAAACCCACGACCACCGGGTTCATTTTCTCGTGTGCGCACTACCATCACTGTTCATTAGCGGTTCGTCGCGCGCCGGTGGACGAGCCTGATATTTATTGCTCTCTCGATTGTTCCGAATTGCCGCCGTCGCCCCGTCATCGTCCGTGTGGCCCGCCGCGACTCGGTGTTGACGTGCAGCCCGCCACACACACACACACACACACACACACACACACACACACACACACACACACACACACACACACACACACACACTGACTGGGTATCACGTGCGTATCGTTATCGCGTGAAATCCGAAATCTAAAGAGATTTATTTATCGGTCGTGACGGGCGGGCGCAACGCGACACAATAATTCATTTGCCGACTGCCCGTATCGCGGGCGCCGTGATTTATGTCCGTCGAAAGATATTATTTTTAATTCGAGCGCCGACGCCGCACACTGTTTACACGCACACTCGCACACACGTGACGCGCTAATTGCAGCAGATCAACGATGACTCGCCGCGGTATTTGGTGATCCGCTCGAACAAGACCGCGTCGTCGTCGCGTTCGAAAAAGCGATTTCACCGCGGACGAAACGCCCGGAAACCGCGCACTGGCCGCACACACACACACACACCGCACCGGTACACATACGTGTACATTTATACAAAAAATATGTTACCGTCAGTGACGTATTTTTAAATTTTTCCTGGGGGGGGGGTCCAAAAAATATTTTTTTATATTCCGAGTAACCCTCTTCACCATTATCGCTGAACTACAAACTGTAACATATTAATATAATATAAAAATGTATCGTAATAAGTCATTTATGACTTCTAAATGCAATTTTATAGTATATTTTGTATTTGAGCCTGGAATCTTGTAAACGCATTTACAATTTTATTAAAAAGTACATTTCATTTCAGACATAAATTTAATTTTGTTTTCTTTTGGGGGGGGGGTCGAGACCCGGGGACCCCTCCCGTAAATACGCCACTAGTTACCGCCAATGATGTAAATTAGTTTATTACGTAAATGCCTAGCCAATATCATAAATCATTAACATTAGTAGTCGATAATAGTCAATGCCTAGGAATCAACTGACAATATAGGCAAGGTTATAAAATTCAAATATTTTGTCAACACATTTAGACCTATGACTAGGAACTTACCTTAATGTCTAATACTGATAGGCAGTGTCAATAATTGTGTTTGACGAAATATTCAAATTAGGTCAGAAATTTATAAACACAAGATAAATTATATACGTACATTATTATACATGTTATCGCTATCTTTTACTTAATAGGTACATAATGTACGACCGTCGACATATTAAGCTGATCCGGTATTAAATTCGTTTTTTTGTTTTTAAATTAATTACTGTTCATTATTTATCCATTATGTATTCTCTTTGAATAATAAGAACCAGTGGCGGCGCTAGGCGTGGGCGGTGTGGGCCATTGCCCACGGCCTCGCACCTCAAAGGGCCTCGCGTTCTAAAGGGCTTTATAATTAACCATAGAGAAATATGGGAGAAGTATCTATACAAAAATGTTTGTATCTATAAAATTATTTTATTGTAAAAAAAAAAATCATAAACATAATAATTACATATATAGGTAAAGCAAAAAGCCGAAAAGTCCATTTCTTTTAAATAAAAAAAAAATTGAAACTTCTTATAGTATTATTAATTTAAAAAAATATGTATTTAATTATATAATTATGTGTTAATAAAATTAATATTATATTAAAACTACATTTTCAAATAAAAGGTTAACAATTAGAGCTTATTTCTAAAAAAAAATTCTAAATCTTAATAATTATTAAATAACTATTGTAACTTAAATAATGTTTACTACAAAAATTTTAAAAAGGGCCTCTTTAAGTCTACTTCGCCCACATGTAAACTTTACCTCGCCACGCCACTGATAAGAACCGTGCCTCCCGCACAAGCTTGGCTCCAATTGCAATTTTCTTTAGCTTACAATCGCAATTTTTAAATCATATCATTGTAAATATTATATGTTTTGTTCTATTATTGCGATACATATTGTTATTGTTTAAAGTACGTACTGATTACCAATTTTACAACGCGAGAACGTATTCTCTAATCGCACAAATAAATAAATGATTTTATATTTTTATCGAAATGCGCCTGAAAAAGCCCGGAGTTATCGTCATTGCCTAGGAAATATTTCTAAATGCATCGTAGACCGATAATAACAGACATTGACGATATTTCCTAGTCGACATCGCGTACTGCCCGATTTGATCGGAAATATCGTTATTGACTAGTCATTGACATTGATTCCTTAATATTTACGTCTTTGACGGTAACATAATATTATACACACACGCGCACACTGCGAGGCCGTATGTCGACTCGAACGCAGCCGACGCGGTCACCGTGACGCTCTGCACGGGGGAGGGGGTGGTTCGGCGGACCGCGACAGAGAAGCAGAGAAAAAACGACGGGGGCGTGAGCGCGCGCGAAAAAAAAAAAAAAAAAACGGATTTTCGACGGAAAAGAATGAAAAAAAAATCACGCCGAGAACACAACGCGTGGTATTATAATATAATTGTACGTGTTATATATTTATTTTATAAATATTATAATTATCGTTATTATTCGTGTCACCGACGACGCGTGAGTGCGTGCGTGCGTGCGTGCGTGCGTGTGGGCGCATGTGTGTACAGTACACATTATTATATGACAATATGACATTATACGCGCGGTGGTCCTGCGGGCGTACACGACTGTGTACGCGTACGTACGTTATGTGCTTTGCACACGACGACCCATATGGTACGCGCGCGTACACACGCACACACACACACACACACACACACACACACACACACACGCACACACACACATACACACACACGCACGCACACAAACACACGCACACACACGCACACACACACACGCACACACACACACACACACACTCACACACACACGCACACACACACACACACACACACACACGCACACACTCTGCTGCGGCGTACACGATCCGAGACGACGACCCTCCTCGTGGCTGCATCTGCACGCACGCACGCGGTCGTATAATTTACCCGTTTTCGCCGACCGGAAAGGGGTCGCGCGAATATTGTTGACATTGTTCCGGGCGTGTATTTATATTATA